>JAHZMW010001075.1:0-15405 GCA_027743745.1 Alloscopus bannaensis | reverse complement strand
CGCTGGAATTTTTACAGAGCAGTCATACAGACGTACTCTGCTTGCACAAAAAATCTGGGAAAAATCGCGTGTGCGGAAGGCACTCTTTGGGTATTCTCACCCCCTGGAACCAGGTGTGCCCTTGGGGTGAATTCAAAAATTCATTTTTTTGTTGGACAGAATTCAGTTTCTGAAGGTATGCTTGAAGATATATTAGCTTCAGTTAAAACGCCAGCGTCAGCAGCAATGTCTAGATCTTCTTTTTTTTGTGATGATTCTTCTATTAAAATTTCTTCCGAACAATTTCCGTCATCTGAAATGGTCATAGTGGGGATGACACGGTTTGTTGGTTTATCCTTCACCAAAAAAGCATAGAGATCCTCTTTGTTCATTTTTTCCTCTCTGAACTCTGCAGCAATCAGACCAGTTCCCGGAAGTGTGCTGTTTCCGGTAGTTGGTACTAGTGTGGAAAAATGACCTTCATGCAGCATTAATTTTGCTGGTATTACTTCGGGATTCTTGGTGTGTACTGCTTCATAAACATGCTGAACTAAATGGCCTTTTTTGTCTAGGGAATATATGTGGATTGGTCTTTTCAACGCAAAGGAGGCCATATATATTTCAAAACCTTGTGCCCAAATGTGTCTTTTTAACAACGTTTCTGGTTCTCTTCTGTGTTTTAAAAATGTCTCGATGGAGCGCATTATTACTTCCGGTGCCGATGTGACAAAACCAGTGGCGCGGTTGTCTTTCAATTTTTTGAATGTGAGATATAGAGAAAATCTAAGTGCTTTCCCCAGATACGGGTCTCCTACGAGAGCATTACTAAGCGCATGATAAAAGCAGCTTCCATCACCATCGGCAATAATGGTTTTCTTGAATGTGAGATATAGAGAAAATCTAAGTGCTTTCCCCAGATACGGGTCTCCTACGAGAGCATTACTAAGCGCATGATAAAAGCAGCTTCCATCACCATCGGCAATAATGGTTTTCCACATCCTTCGATACGCAGTTGGAAGATTTTGCCAGTGATCCATATCTTCTTGAGAAAAACTGAAGTCATGGGCTTTGAGTTTGCAGTACCTCGACGTTTTCAGTTCATCCAGTAGAACTTCACAATACTTGTACTTTTCTTCCGGATGGTGGGTGCAAAACTCCACTGTAACGCAATTTTGACATTTTTGGAACAAATCGTGCAATACGGGTCGGAGAGGAAACGCATTTTGATCCGGGTGAATGATGGTGTAGTAGAACGTATCGGTTTTTCCTCCTAACTTTTTTAAAAATCGTTTCTTATTTCCCGACCGTCCACCCTTCCTCAGGCGCCACGTTTTCCAAATCTACTGGCAATAACATTTTGATTGATATATGATAAAATGGAAAGCAAATTACGACATGAGATTTGAAAACATGTACCGCGTTGAAATATGGTAAAATGGAGTTTATTCCAGCTGGATGAGAAACGCTGTGATTGTCCTTCCCAAGTAATTGAGTATCAGCATCAAATATTTCATTTATCTATGAAATGAAATTTAAGGTACCAATGAAGTTAGGTCGTTGAAAGTAAATAATATTATTAATTTTTTACCTCAACTCCGTTACAATCGTTACTATGGACCGGCACAGCGCCCTAAGACATTCAAAAACGATCTGATGATGTGACAATTTCAATAAGCAGCTTTTATTACTGTACAAAATTACCTGGGATGGCAATGGCGGATCGTTACGTAAGCCTTTGACATCGGGAAGGTAGTCTCCATTTTCATCATTGTTTGCCGTGAATATGACTACACTAGAATCCTAAATTTTCATGAACTCATTATGCTTTTAATCATATAAAGCTTTTGGCAGGGATTATGGCTAATGGCCTCTTTCCAAACTTGCGCTTTTACTAACCTTTTCTTTCATACGCCGACAAAAATTGAATGCATGTTCCGTTGGACAAGGATCTTTAGCTGCTTGGGTGCGTCTGATTAAAGGAAAGAAGTTGCCCTCACATTTGCCCAGTAAAATTGGCGTTGAACGGAAGTCCGGTTTTGTGCTGTATGTGGCGGCATCAACCAGCGTTCCATTTTGGTTAAATTTGAAAACGTTAATTTTTTTTTGTAGCATTTCCGACATGAGCATAATCTCAACATCACCAGGTGGAAGCCTTTCCATCATTCTGCATTTGACGAGTTGAGATGGTTCGCAAAACAAATCGCAGCACTGATTGAGTAACGCTGGATTTTCTTTTGTGAAGTACATCAAGCTGCAATGTAACGCATTACAGCAGCAGGGGTCACCAAACAGTGCCACAGAGTTGGCGTGCTGAAAACTCAATTGATCTTGAGCTACTGTTATTGGAACGACATTATCAAATTCGGGAGGCAAAATTTCGTTAAAAACGGCACTATGATATTCGACAGGTATATCGTCACATATAACTGAGCCGAAACTTGGATTGGATAGACCTTTAACAAAATCCTGAGCAGTAATTTCCACGGATGCTTCACTTTCACACGTAACACATAATTTTGGTTCAGGAAATTCCCACCCAATAAACTCATCGGCAATTTCTTGAAAAAACTTCACCGCAACTTTGTTGAAAGCTTCCGAAAACGAAGTTTCCGGGAATTTTCCATGAATAGGCTTCAGCACATCACAAAATCGCTCTCTTGAATAGGGAATTTCTACGGGAATCAGGGGCTGAACCGGTGCATTTTTTGGGGGAATGCAGGGAATTCTCTCAGAACGCAGTTTAGAAGAAAGAGCGGAATTGTTGTGCTGTTGCGGAGGGTTATTGATCAAAGGCTTTCTACAAACCTGTGTAATTTAAAACAACAAATACTTTGATTAATGAATTAATGTTTTTTGTCACTAATACTGATTAAAATTCAATTCATAACAAGCTATAATATGTTCATTTTTACTTCCAACAAAAAACTCACCGGTGCAAGGTTTGTTGGTTTTGTTGAAGGTTCCAACGACGACGGATCAAGGAGACTCATATTGAACAATCGGTTTTAATTTCCAGATGACAATGATAAGTAAACATGTATGCCAACTTAGAACCGTGCAGGTACCGACTTCGGTTTACGATTTTGCAATATTTGAAATAAATTTTATATAATGTACACAAATTCGTGTATTCTAATCCTTGAACTCAACGCACAAAAGTGCATATTGTCATTGGGTTTTTTTGCAATAAGACTGCAGACCGCAAACTCTCAATTTATTGCAGCGGTAAAAAAAGAACACTACTACTCTCACTAAAACACTGTATATAGAAAACTAAATTATTTTCAGTTCTGTAGGTTATAATTAGAGGGTGCCACAAATTAAGAACGCCAGTAGGCTTAGGACTTACGGTATACAAGGCGCATAATAATATCGGGATATACGTGTATTTTAACGCATACTAGGATTACAAATCACACAGGTTATCGTATTTTCAGCAAAGATTTGTCTAATGCACGGTTATGTTCCTCAAAATGCATGTGTAGGTCAAGTGGAGAACCGCATCGTATTCTGGCTTTTGCATCTTGCAAATTTTGTTAGTCGAGGAAACTGAAAGGAGCTGCCGATATAAATTTATATTCTGAAATCTTAAATGAATTTTATTACGGTTATGACACGAACGTTTCCATTCTGCCCCTAGTGACATTAATTGAATAAATTTATTGCAATATTTGTACTAAATCAAGTACTCTAAATTTATTAGCCGATTATTATTATTATTACCTGATTTATTGTCGTGAATTCATCGATTACAATTTTTTCAAAAGATGACTGTATGTCCTGAAGCAATTATTTTTTCCAAACAAAAAAGTTTAGATTAGATCAAAGTAGGAGAAATTTAATGATTAGGATGGCAAGTTGTGACACAAACAAAAGTGGTTATGTGATTATTTTTTGCAGTATGATCACTGTGATGCTGCTAATTTGTTGGACTTTTAAAGCTATTTTGACTTCTAAGCTAAATGGATACTTGTACCGAGGTAATTATTTCTTTTGCAAATATGCAAAAACTCATTTTTTTGACGTCGGGCTTCCATCATCAGTTTTTACATATATACGTACACTATAATCATGACTCAATCTCAGCAAGGAGAGAGAAATATTCAGATGCAGCGTACGATCAATAATTGCTTGCAGTCTCCTAACAGAAAATAAAAACTTGCAAACTTTGTTAGTGAAAAAACTGAAAAGCATTTTACTCAGGCTGTGATGTTCGAGAATCAAAAATTTTGTCATAACCGTTGTCTACATTCTAGTAGCTTTTTTTGATATGTCACTCGATATGGGTTACTGTGGAAAAAAATTGAGGTCAAGATTTGACTAGGTTCGGAATGAGGTCATAAGCTGGTTACCGATCTTGACCGAGATATTTTCATCCCCTACAATGTGATGAAAGCAAATTTTGAAAAAGTTGATTCGTTTTTAAGTTATCGTGATTACGACCGGACGGACGGACTGCCGGATAGACGGACAGACACACCGTGCATTTTTATAAGCATCCTTTCAGTCATATAACGCATATTCCTTTCAGTCTCCTAATAAATGCTTACGCTATACACGACATGAGTTATGCAATGCGCATTGTTTACATCAACTCGAGTAGCTCGGTTTGTGATTCTTATTGCCTTTGTGTAATGTGAAAATAGGTTTGCACGGATTTCCAGAAGTTGAATATGTTGAAATAAAGATGAACGTTGAGCTCATCTTTTTTTAGCAACTATATATTTTGTGCTTATTGCAGATGATATCTATATACACTGTCATTATAAACCGATGAGCACCATATCCGTTGGGATGAAGAGTAGCTTTTAAGGAAACGAGGAGCTGCATGCACTACATGATCTAATTCGAGTTTGTTCATTTTTATCTTTTATGAACTAAAGGATAAGGCTGCCAGCTCAGAGTCAAGTTGACATCTTTTCGACATCGCGGTATTGCATATCAATGCATCTTTGGATACCACAAACTGCAAGTCATGCACTTCTAAGTAGGTCAAACGTGCCCAGTGGGAGCTGAAGAATAAATTCCAGTCGTGATAATTGAGTGGCATTTGTTTATACCAATTCCAATAACCTACTTTTTTTCAACACATAAAGTTACTTTTAATAGTGATTTTACCAAAAAACCAAGAATGGCTGAAGAAAGGTACTGTATTTACGGAAGATAAAATTTGTGAAGTCTCATTTAAATGTGTTTTATTACAAGTATTTGTCCGCATTATTACGCATATTGGCTTACATAAAGCTGCTTCTATTCCCAAATTATGCATAAATTACCTTTTCCCTGAGGGAATGAAATTTTGCCAACTTTTGAATGCCAAATCATAATTTGAAAAATATTCAGGTTTACAGTTCAAACGAAGTTATTAATGGTTGATGATGCACTCCACGAAGCAAGGAACCACAAATACACTGACAAAGGCAAAGCCCTCCAGACACTTCTGTGGGGAATGGACCGCTGCACAGACCTTTTTGAATTAGGTAATCGTTTAAAATTTCTTCTTACACGCCCAGTTCTAGAGCAAAAGTGTGGTTACCAAAAATAGTTCTAGCGTGGTAACCATGTAATATTCCATCTGCAAACGACCAACCACCGGAGTAGTTGGTGATCAATGGTGAAAAATTTCCCACATTTAGCCGGTGTTCTGGTGGTATTTGGACCGTGGGGTATTTGGTTGAGAGATATTTATCTTTACATAAGTTGTCATTTTTTTATTAGGAAACATTTGGAGTATTAGTCAGCAAATTTCAATTAGTCGTTTAATTCAGATCCACCTTATGTTAGTTTGTCGTAAAATTTAAACACCAACTTGACACAATGGTGATTTATTGTTGGTTGAGCAAAAACTAGGAATGTGGAGCCGGTCGTCGGTAGGTTACTGGTGGTGACGGGATTAGTTAAAAATATTTTCAGAGAATTACCTGGTAGTCGGTTGTTGCAGGCCGGTGGTGGGCATTGTGTGATGTAATAAGGTTTTGTGTTTGAGATGCTGCTATGTATTAGTGACATTATTGAATTTTACAAAATTTGAACTCAAAAACACGGTAAAATAATCCCCCTCGGGTCTATGACATGCCAAGCCATGATGAGGAGTACTTTTAACGACACACTCGTCACATAGGTGAAAATGATTGCATGTATGATTTGCGAGCTATTATATGTCATACACAAGAATTTTTTTATGTAGAGCTTACGCACGACCAGAGAAACGAAGTTAAAGATATGGTAATGGCGTTGCGGGCCGAAATTGTGGAAATTTCTGAATTTTCCATCCAAGCACAACCAAAATTATCAGATACAAATGCAGAAAATTTTGCTGGAGGCACCCCGTTTTCACAAGAAGAAAAATGTGCCAACCTTCCGTTTGAAAAGATTATTGTTAACAGCATTGGTGCCGAAAGATTTGAAAACATCCTCGGATGCGAAACTGCAAAGCGGGCTCTTATTCAGACCGTTATTATGCCTAACCTGCTTACACAAAATTTTAATCATCGATTTACCTGGAACGGGATTCTTCTTTTTGGTATTTTATTTTAATATTTGTTAATTGGGATTTTGGATGTGCATGCTCAGGTTTGTTTTGTAATGAGTGTTGACTATATTAATTCTTAAATTTATTATAACACTTTTTTAATTCATATAGGAAATACAGGCTGCGGAAAAAGCTCTCTTGTAAAGGCCCTTGTTAATGAGTCAAACGTCAACTTAAACTTAAAAATAACATTTTTTAACGTCCAAATGTCAGACATCTTAGGAAGTTTTCATGGCGTTACTGAAAAAAACTTGACGTGTTTATTTGAGAAAGCACGATCAATGCAGCCATCCGCCATATTAATTGACGAGGTGATTAATACGGAACTGCTAAAACGTGTTTTTATGCTATAAGCGAATTTAATTATTTTTATGATGTCATATTTGAAAACTCACACTATTAACTCTGCTTGTAATTACTTTTTAGATTGACTCCATAACAACCAAGCGAGGAGGGGAAGAAAGGGAAGGTAACAGAAAAATAAAAAATCATCTACTCTCATTAATTGAAGGAATCGGGACAGCAGAGCGAGTTATCCTAATTGGGACAACTAACCGCCCACTTGATATGGACGAAGGTTTCCTGCGGTACGATATACTATGATTGAATTTTACTAACCAACTCGACAAGCAGTCTAAAAGAAGCCGCTTCTGATGTATAAAACCAACCAATAATATCTACTATATTTGCTACAAACACATTGCCGAAAATTTTCAACATATTTAATGCAAAAAGGAAATTTGTATCATGATTTCCGTTAAAATGCAAAATGTAAAACGGTGACTGGTTTTTGCAAATGAATAGGAATCCATAAAGTGTTTTGTATTATTGTGCAGACGATTTGACAAAAGAATTTTCATTCCCCTTCCTGATACAACCCAAAGGGAGGCTATACTTAGACGTAAACTCTCTGAACTCGGGAAAATGACTAAAATTTTGACGTAATCAGCATTGCCGAAGCAACTTCTGGGTAAATTTTGTACATTGACATATGTATGAATAGCAGTACTTGTAATTTTAAGGCATACTCATGGCACGGATTATTTTTATTTAAGATTTTCACCTTCGGATTTGACCACATTAGTAAAAGCTGCGTATCATCATGCGTGCTGGCAAAAGACCGCAGACGATTTGTTGTCGCAACTGGAATGCAAAAAGAAAATCGATAGTTCAATACTGACCCAGCAGCCTACCCAGATTCGACTGGTGTGTAGTTTTAATAGAAGATCGCCTACTGATATATTATAGACAAGCGGATTTGATTTATTACACCGGAGTAATTTCAATTTAACATCAGTAATATATTTTATTTCAGAACGACTTACAATTTGCACTCGAAAACGTAAAAGCTACAAACGACTGGTCTTCAGTTCTGAAGTTAGAAACTTTTGCTAAAAAATTGGCCACAGATTTTGAACCGGCAAATGTAATTCCTCCCGGAACGGATCTACCTTGTTACAATGTAAGTTTGTACAATGTAAGCATGCGCATCACTGCAACGTAAATGCAATGCTTTATATTAAAACTTATTTAGACTTAATAGTGCATATATTGCTTAAAAATAAAATATCAACTAAAAGCAATTATACAAACAATCTTCATTATGCAAATTTTAGCAGTCAGCGGAAATTAACTTTTTATAAAATTGACTATTTATTTCAATTTTAGTGCCACGCAGAACCATGCATTTCTTTGGCAAAAATTCTCGAATGCTTCGGATTTGACTAGCATGACGGAATTCGGCCCTCACCTCAACTAAAAAATTTAAAAAAATACGGTTATAAAAATATAAAAATATAACTAGTAACCAATTATGTTACAAAGTGTACATATAGCTAACCAAAAAGTTATGTTAACGCATTTAAAATGAGTCAAAAGTCTGTATTCAACTTATTATTTCATTAAAACATGTATAAACCACCAATCCGCTCGTTCGATACTTGTTAACTTATTCCCGGCAGCATACTAAATTATTTGAAATACTCGAAGAGTATACCCACATTCAGGGGGCGAGCTTACCGAATGTCTTCCGTACACGCGATTTTTTCTAATTTTTTTGTGCAAGCAGAGTACGTCTGTATGACTGCTCTGCAAAAATTCCAGCGAGTTAGGACCTCTGGAATCGCTGGAATGAATTTTTGAATTCACCCCAAGGGCACACTTGGTTTCAAGGGGTGAGAATACCCAAAAAGTGTCTTCCGCACACTCGATTCTTTCCAGATTTTTTGTGCAAGCAGAATACGTCTGTATGACTGCTCTGTAAAAATTCCAGCGAGTCAGAACCTTTGGAATCGCTGGAATGAATTTTTTGAATTCACCCCAAGGGCACACCTGGTTCCAGGGGGTGAGAATACCCAAAGAGTGCCTTCCGCACACGCGATTTTTTCCAGATTTTTTGTGCAAGTAGAGTAGGTCTGTATGACTGCTCTGTAAAAATTCCAGCGTGTCAGGACGGCTGAAATTGTGTTTTTTGGGATTTTGACCTATATCGGAAAAACAAAATTATTGCCTAATATTATTAATTGCTTTAATTTTAAATTAGTGACTGAGTTTTGAACATTTGGTTAACCGTTTTGTTTTTCTGTATTGTCGAATTAATGAAAATCAAAATTTAGTTTAGGGTGCTGTGGGGTATGCTTTTGTGTGCTGTGGGGTGTGTA
Source organism: Alloscopus bannaensis (assembly GCA_027743745.1). Classification (NCBI taxonomy): domain Eukaryota; kingdom Metazoa; phylum Arthropoda; class Collembola; order Entomobryomorpha; family Entomobryidae; genus Alloscopus; species Alloscopus bannaensis. The sequence goes on along the minus strand of JAHZMW010001075.1, from coordinate 6,234 downwards.
ATTTTTTTTTCCAAAAACATTTTTTTCTTCACAGGCATACGCGATATTTTGATTACGGTAGATGCATCTTGACGCGACACGATATTGTACAAAAATACTGATATGATACATATGTCTTTGTTAAATTCTTGAAATGGCAAGGTATATTCATATTATAGCTATTTAAAGGTTGCGTATCCAGTACAATTTTTACGCTTGGTGAAGAGAATTTGACGCAGGTATATGGCAGGATTGTTAAATTTGTTAAATTTTAGTTGTTGCAGACTCAAAAGTTAATAACGTTTTTGACATGCGAATCCAGTCCCGACATCCAATTCACATGGAAAAATAATATATAAATAAAAAAGTAAAGCAAACCAAATATCAGTTATCGTAGCATTTCTCAATCCATCTTCCATTAATGAGCGATATGGTCTTAATTGACGAAATCCAGGTCTTATCACCTTTCGTGTTCCACATCCACATGTAACATTTATTAGTCATCCTAGTTACTGGCAGCGAATGCATTTCTAACTGTGTGTGATGACAAATCGATAAAAACTGAAGTTCCCTAATTACTCTGTTCACCGTCTCGTTTGATGATTTATCCGCTTGCTTTCAGCGTTAAATTCTGCATACAAAAAATGGAACTAATGATTTACTTTGATGATGTCAAACAATGTAAATGCGTATACAAAATACTTTACTATGAGTCAAAGATAAGGAGAAAAAGCGCAAGGATAAACTTGAGGGTGACAACATTCACAGATAGAAAGATAACGATAAGGCAACATATCAGCAAATTAATGCTTTTTGGTGGGGCAAAGCTTTGGGCAAACATTTTGACTACCCACGCCCTGTGTTCCATTTTACTCGAAACCATTTTTCAGAGTCCGAACTGCAGACACATTCCAATTTTTTATTGGCGACTGTGTTGTTTGCGCACATTAAAGATAGACTCAAAAGAAGCATTTAATTATGCTGGGAAAGAGGAAAGATGTGATTTTATTTGTGTTGGTGATTACTTTGAATGTTGCACAGTGCCTAGAGGTGCAGATAAAGCAAAGTGAAAATGCTGACGGAAAGCAGGTAACTGAAGATACTTTATAATATAATCTTTGCAATTTTGCCAACAATCACGTGTATAAAATATATTGATTTTTAATCTTATTTTAACAAATTTGGCTAATTTTTGGTATTCAGATTAACCAGACCGAAGTGGTCCATGTCGAGCCCAGAGCCGGCGACTCTGACGACGGCGGTTTTGTCAAAGGGAAAAACGGACTATGGGCCATTTTCCTCTTCACTTTAATCGGCATAGCGGCCTTCGTCGTTGTGCTCGTGCTTCTTGGCTTCGTCAAAGGGAAAAACGGACTATGGGCCATTTTCCTCTTCACTTTAATCGGCATAGCGGCCTTCGTCGTTGTGCTCGTGCTTCTTCTCAAATTCGTCTGTAATAAACCAACCAAGTCCAGTCGCAGTCATACACCTGCACCAGCTCCACCGGGGGAGAACCGCTTTGGAAGGAGTGATGTAACCGACTCGTCCAACAATGTTGCATCGACACCCATACCACAACAGGGACTGAATAATGAAAATGATCCTCCTTATCAACATGCCCGATTCGCACCTACCATCGCCAACAACAGCTTCCACCAACCGCAGCCGGTCGACGAGCCTCGGAATGATATGGGCCCCTTCGCCTCCGTCAGCGCGTATCCACTTTCCTCCTTCTGCTGACAAGCCTCCGCAACCTGTGTCGCCGCCGATTTATCCAAAGCTAAACGTGGATGACGAGCAGCCCTACAAATTCCTGGAAAAGTATGGCGAAGGTGGAGTCCCCATAAGGCAAGAGCAACCATCCACTTCCTCCCAGCCACCAAGAGCGATCCTCAGGGAGAACACGCCTTACATGACGGTCGGCTTTGAGAATGAGCCGTATCACTCGGAAGACAATCCACATTACTTAGACCAACTCAACCCAGTGGCGAGGAACGCGAATGATGGGATCAATAACAGGTTTGTCGCCGTCATGCCGAGATACCCTGTACGCAGACCGTCCCCAGAGGCAGATCCGGAGCCGACGTATTAAAGGAGTTGCCAAGTCGTACAAATTATTGCAATTAATGGAAATGAAAATGTAACAGTTGGTCTTTTATCGATAGTTCCACGTATTTAATAATATTTTAATAAACAATATGACAAAGATATATAAAATATACAATTAAATCTAATACTGGCCATCTAAAATTCTGGTAACGATCAAAAACCACCATCTGCCATGAACATGATTTGACCATTAAAGTAAAGTGCATAACAGATTTTCTTAAGTGTGGAACGGATCGATAAAGCAAACATTTTAAGCCATACTTTTTTCAGTTGAAATTCAGAGTCGTTGGCTTCTACAGGAACCAGAGAGAGAGAGCTTGTAAAATAAACCAAGTTTCACTGTTTCTGGAAAAAATGTCGACAATTCAAACCAGCTCTGAAGGATACATGATTGGTCCCCTTCCTAACGACACCTTTCCAGGAGAGGACTTTGAGTTCGGTCCTGCAGTCTTCAGGAAGTTTTTCTTGGCCGCAGCAGTACTCCACGGGACAACAGTTTGTGTGGTCCTCATCCTTACCTTACTTGTCCTTCAGGTTGTCTTTACAATTATGCGTCGGTTCTGCTTGGGACGCAAAGATAAGTATTTGGCGAAGCAGGGAATGGCTGAGAATAAGGGCGAAAGGTCTACCAGACTTCCGAGGGCGAGCCTGAGCAATTGGCATTGGCAAAGTTTGAGCAAAAAGTTTCCGAGTTTGCAGGGCGGCAGCAAAGGGACTGGCTTTGGGATTCATAACAACGCATTCTCAATGGACGATGAGCAATCATCGCCAACTTTTCCTGGAGGGAAGTCCATTCCTGAGTCGATGTTCGACGCAAAGGACGCGTTGGGAATTAGACGAGGGTTTGAGCAAGGAAACCTCAGATTGAGGAGAACCACTTCGCTCGACTCATTTTCCGAATTTCAACACTTCCAGCCGTATGTGGGACGGGAAAATGACGGTAAAACGGCCTCTGGGAATGAGAAAATGCATGTGAATACTATTGAGGGATTGTTCAACTCCGGAAAAGAAGTAGGGGAGGTTTCTGGTCTCCAAGAGGAGGTGTACATGACTTCATCCAATATTCCACGAGCACGAGTTTGAGAGAAAATATCATTCCAGAAAATATCATTTCAGAATAAAGTCAATGAACACTTGCAGCGTTGTTAAATATGAGACACTAAAGTGTTTTCATGCAGCCAATCCTTGGAAGTTAATACATTTTTTGAATTCAAAATTGATGTAGTTGAATTATGCTTAAACAATAAAATGAAAATTACCTTACTTGTTTAATTTGTTGAGAAAACTGTCGATCTAGTATGTTGAATCATTGATACGTGATGGCATGTGCATGTGCTGGTGAATTCTTGATGCATTTCCGTTTTTACAAGGCGCATCCACAATCCACATGCAGGACAGATTTATTTTATTTTTGCAAAAAACAAGCAGCATTTTTTAAGAGAAGGTAACTACTGCGGCTTTTGCTTGAGGAAACGTAATAGTGAAATTTTCAGCAGTAATAGTTTTTAAAAATTTATTGTTTTAATAATTTCCTAGTACGTGTATATTGTTTCATGATGTCTCAAATTTTATTAGCCCTTAAGCAGTAATTCCTGACACCGTTGGCGATGGCACAGATCCCTGAAGATACCAATACACACATTGACACCCATCGGTATCACCGTGGCCCCAAATTCTCGAACGACAGCCGTACGGATATCCAATACTTTGGAAGGGGTAGCATGCCAAACACCTGCTGCGGCAGTACCTGCTCTGGTGCATGTCACTGGAAGTAATACTCGCACAAGTGCTCAGTAGCCGAATTGGAGGGGCTGGCTCAAGGCAGACGGACTCATCCTGGCAAAGGTTTTGATAAGCTATCTTTCAATTTTTGTCTCACATTTTTTCGCTCTTTATTGTTATTAGGCAACTCTTATATACTTATGTCATTTTACCTTCAATTTGGCAAAATCGTCTTTTACTGCACTCACGATGACAGATATGCACTGAATGAAAGATGTGAGGTACACCGTGCTTATCATATTGCTCTAAATACTAAACGGGATTCTCCGTAGCTTTCATTGAATCAAAAAATTTTCTCTATTACTGAATCCAGTTGATATATAACCAACCTAATACGCGCAAGGTTGTCTAGATTGCAGTGCTGCAATAAACGCAGACATTCAATTGAACAACTCTTTACCGCAGCGTGAAGCACAATAGTACTTCAATCCTTGTATTGCCTTTCCAAAATTTGGACATTTTATGCTGGTAAATACATGATTACCTACCGTAAGTCAACGCGCACCTGAGTAAACTATGCTTTTATTACTCGGCAAATATAGAGCTAACCACATCGTGATGCATTTCAATTGTAACATCAAATGGTGAATTGCAAACGCAGCTTATTATATTCATAAAACACAGAAATTAAGGGTTGAATAATTGATACATTTTGAGCTCATGGCGTATTCCCATTTAACCAATGAAAATACATCAATCTACTAGTGTACATAATGCATTCACTATGGTACTTCTGCTTTGTATTGTTCACATTAAAATTGTCGTTTTCTCTCTTTAGCGAGATAACTCGTAACCCCCGTGAATGCCACCTCTGGCAAACACAAATTGCCAGCTTTGCCAAAGCCGAGCCTTGGCCATTGCCTCAAATATGATGAAATAAAAAATCCACATTCGATACACAGACTCGTCATGCATACTCAAAACGTGGGCCTGATTCTGTACAAATTTTTCTCGCCAAGCTTTCATCGTCTTCTCAAAACCTGCTCCAATATTGTGACAATCCTCGACAACAAAGAGGTCTTCACAGTTCTTCACAATTTCCCACATGTACGGCAGGTTGCCTCCTGGAAAAAAGTAGGTATTCAGCCACCGCTGTCCCCGAGGAACCTTCCGAGCCGATTGGTTTGTGCCGCTAACTTGGAGGAGGAATATCCCTTCAGGTTTGAGGCAACGATTGATTACCTAGAATGTCACAAAAATTTACTAAAACAGCTTCAACTCAAGAAGTTCAAACTCTTGATTGATGAAGTCTTACCTTAAAATAGTTTCCTCGCAATCAACTCTAATTTGTGGAGCTGAGCATCATTCAAATTATCTGCATGAGCCCAGTATCCATTCGAGTACTGCATCCAAGGATCAAGAAACAGTTTGAAGAGGTCATTTCCCAAGTCGTAATGCACCTTTCCAACCGCCCACACATTGTTCCGGTTTTGGGTGTTGAAAAAACTGAATTCCAAGTGGTGAAGGAGGCGGTTCCATGGGTGGTAACCGTAAGTCCCAAAAATATCTTGTTGGAAAGCCCTGTAAAACATTTCTGCAACGTCATCCAGAGTTCCGAAAGGTTCCCAGTCGCCAAACATGTAGCCTTGACCCATTCCTAAAGTCATGTCGTTTGCACATTTCGGAAAGAAATGAGGTCCGTTTACTTTGATGTGAATGACTTTGTTCAGGCGTCGGCTGCACTTATTAAGGACTTTTTGCTCGTCGTATCGAGTCCAGTCTTTAAAGGTCTCTTCCGACTTGTGAAAAATGATGCCTAGCTTTTCCATCGTGGCTCGAGCAAAAAACTCTACGGGATAAGAGAAGAGGATGAGAAACTGCAACTCGATCCATTTGGCTAGTCTGACGAATTGAATTGTGAGACTGTACAAAAAGTCAGTTACAATAGCAAACATTGTTTCAAAAATTTTAATATGCCAGGATGAATTGGGGTGATTTTCAGTGGATTGTTCAAGACAAACAGTAAATTCAATCTGCGGTGAAAGATATAAAATTTCAGAGCTTTTATAACAAATTCCTGACCTTTCCAGGATACTGGTTTTCCAATTATGCAATAAGAACGAAGAGTTATGGATTCTATTAGTGAAGCTCCAACAAAACAAATAAAAATCTCATTTTTTAAAGATTTGAATGAAGCTCAGTGAATTGACAGGTATTCGTCAAATTAAACCTTGAAAGGGCCATTGGTTTGGAAAGTTTCGCGTTTGTGTTATTTAACCCAGAATTAAAAAAAAACATTACGTAAAGTCCTAAGTGCAGAAATATGTAAGACATTTAAGTGTCTTACTAAGGGTGAACTCTCCTAATTTAGGCAACTTTTTCGAGCTTGCCATGTTTTATTTTTCACGGTTTATTATAATTTGC
>JAHZMW010001074.1:0-18932 GCA_027743745.1 Alloscopus bannaensis | reverse complement strand
CTTTTGAATTACTACTATTATAAATTACAGATGATTAGTGTGGAGGTCAGGGCTGGAAACCGGAAGCCCATTGAAGACTACTTGACGAATGTCGGATACGAAAAGGTTCAGAGTTTTGTTTCCTCTTTAGACTTCGTACATGACGACATCTACAAGTTATCCAGCCCCAATAGATGATGATGGCTATCGAGTTTGTGTCGTGTGTATTGTTTAAGATGTTACATAATTGCGTTAAATCACTTTACTGTTGAAATTACAAGCAATAAAGAATCTTCAGTTCGAATTCTTGATTAAATCATGTAGTGCATCTTTTATGCATTTATTTACTTCCATAAGACACAACAAAGGCAAGCACAGAAAAACAATGCACAACAAAGTGATTGAAGGGCACGAGCAACCCCCTACCAGTTGTTTCACGTTGCCCCAACCAAACTTTTGACTTGAGCCGCATAATCATCTCTCATTTGTTTACGTTCATTGTTATTTGTGTGATTCTCCACTTCAAGATTGTTGTTGACCGTTGTTCCTGATTCCTGAATTGTGTAGTTGTCGTATTGTAGTTTTCTGTGCAAAAAATGCCGAGAATTTGTTGAAGTTGTGAGTGAGTTGTGAGAATATTTTTCCTGAGTAGGAAAAGATTCAATTGTGTATTGTTTACATCCTTTTGTAATTGCGCTGGGGGTGCCTGTGATCTTCGGCTGCCCAGTTTCCTCCATCCCCTCCCTCATCTTCCCTTTTCTCGGAACCAGTTTTGGAGGGGAACAATAAGTGCGACACAGGGCACACGGGTTTAAAAATTTATTCCTGTTTTTGCACAGGTCACCAATAACCGTGCAAATATGACGAGAACGAGAGACATTAGCAGTAAGGCAAGCAACAACCTTCAGCCGACGAAACTTGCACCTCGGAGTAAGTCTGAGAAGTAGTTTATACAATTTATACTGTATAAACAGTTTGCCAATTCAAGCAGTACTTTTAAATTTTTCTACTCTCATTCTGCTACGTGAGTTGAAGATTTTGATCATGATGGTTGCAATGCCGGATTATATTATGATTTATTTATGGACACATTCATTACTATTAACAGGAGGCGGTGCTGGAGGAGATTTGCCAATTTCAACTTCGGAAGATCTCAAACATAGTCATGCACCCAGGATTATTTATAACCCCAACCCAGTCAACTTTAACGACAATGGAAAGCCAAGTCATGGAGCGCGGAAAGGTGCAGCTAAAGTCTCACTTGGCGCTGTTATGTTCAATCTGAAACCACAACACTACTGCAATGTCAAAAGCAAATTGAAACCAGCAAGTTTGTCAGATATATTTACAAGGACGAAGCCGCAGTTGGTGAAAACGTCTGATTTAATCCCCAGCTCGGAGGTAGATGCAGTGCTGTGTGGCAACTTGAAAAATTTGTGTATTTCAAACGAACCGGAATCGAAGCGGGGAGAGTATGATCTGCAGCAGGCATTGAAGACTCTAGTCGCACAAAAGGCCAGGTACGAGGCAGGTCAAGAGATAACAGTACTCACTTTTTCTAGTGATAAGCCGAAAACTTTCAAAAAATCTGGAAGCGCAGTAAGAAAGGCAGGTGTCAGAAATTGGAAATCACCGGAAGGCAGCGACGAAATTCACTCTGGCTTACTGAGAAATTTGTTCAGTTGGTCATTATCAACGTCCACTCGCTGGAAAGAGGTAGAAGAACGGGTGACAGGATGGGGCAGTGTCAATAAACATATCCCTGAAGCTTCGTTGGAGAAGACTGCAGAACAATTAAATATTTCTGTAGAGGAGATGAAGCAACTTCACTTTCACAAGGACTTGAGAAGAGTTTTTGACGTACTGAAGAACCATATTTGCCACACGAATTTACCTTGTACGTGCTTCAGCTTTTTGTTTTGAACTGTAGTAATTAGTAATCATTATCGCTTTCACTCACTGTTTTTTTTTTGTTTTGTAGGGATCTCCACGATGGCAGCGCTGATGGAATTGCAAAAAGGAAATATTACAGCGGCCACATCCGATTCCACGCATTGTCACGGAAGTTTTCTTCACAGTGAAATAATAGATAAGCATATTTGCTACATTAGGTAGGTAATCATTGGTAATTCAATTAATTATTAAGGGTTGTAAATGCCGTACATACATACATTTATTGCTTTTGTATGCAGTCGTAATGAGGACACGGTGTCAAGCAATGGTTTGCGGTCATCATTTTCAACCAAGGCCGAACTTTTTAGAAAACAAATTCAGGATACAATCTCATTTGGTGAAGATATCAACTGTAGAGAAGAAAGCAATGCTTTGAGCAATGTAGTTTCTACATTTGATCCCAGTAAGCACGTGCATAGCCTTATTAAGCACAGAAAAATATTGTTTAAAAAATTAATGACAATGTGCCTTCCTTTGCTTGAGTTCATTTCTTACTGTTTATACTATGTCTTACCTATTTTAGAATGGAATATTGTTCAAATTACTGCCTTGCTGCAGCCAAAAAATCGATTTGGAATGGACCTCTACGCTAGACGACAGGTTCCGCAGTTAATACTAAGCGCAATCGCCCATGTTCCTGTAAGTTCAATATGGAATACTTTAATAAGTACTGATTTGTTGTTTAGAGAATAATTTTTTCTCTCATCTTTAATAATAGGGCGTGAATTTTCGGAGCACCTTCACAACTTTCTGTCCTGCTCCCCAAGTCTACGAGAGTTCATTAATGCGATTTGGTTTAATGGACGAGTTTCAGAAAATACTAGATCGTAATTTAGTCATTAGTGACGACTCTATTGTAATTTCCAGGAGAAACTACTGGGAAGAAAGACGCAAACATAATGAAGCTATGAAGGCAAGCTAATAACGGTTTAGTTTAATTGTGTATTGCAGTCAACTCAACAGTGAGTAATAATTTTCAAACTGGTTTTGCAGGCTGTCATTCAAGCAATGGAAGAGGAATGGATAGGTCCTTGGAATTTTCTTCTTCCGGGGCACACGATCCACAAAGAAATTCAAAATAAAATACTCAGTAAAGTCGTTAATCCTTCAGCAAAAAAGTACAAACTCTCGCCAGCTCAGAAACTGGTGCTGTACAAAATAACCGAAAATTACAAGTGTATGCATACAAGCGTCTCAGCAGCTCTGGAAACAGTTGTGTCGTTTATTTTGAAAGCCCCCGAGACTAGTGTGGGTTCACTTTGTAAGTCAATTAGGGAAATTGGGTGTGAAGTTCCTCAAGCGGACAGACATCCTACGATTTTAGTTGTGGACCAGGTTTGCTCTAAATACTAAATCAACATTTCTACCAGTATAAAATAGATATGACACTTGTATATCTTTTGTTTTTAACAGGATTTGGAAATTTACCCTTGGGAATCAATGAACTGTTTAACGTATACAGATGTTACCAGAATGCCCTCCCTTAATCTCATACGCAGCAATTATAACTTTGTGTCTTCATTGTGTCCTTCATTTCCCGATATAATTGACAGCAATAGCTGTACGTTTATTTTAAATCCAGACGGCACTCTGCCAAATGTTCAAAACCGTTTGGAAAAGTATCTCTCTGATCACAAAGAGTGGGTACCAGTAATTGGTAGACCACCAGCAACGCAAGAGGTCCAGGAATGTTTAGAAAATCAGCACATATTCTTGTAAGAGAACATAATTTTTCTTATTCTCAAGAACTAATTATATTATATAAAGTGTCTCTTGATGTGATAGTTTTTACTACTAAATTACTCTAAGGTATAATGGGCACGGTGCCGGCTCCAATTTCTATCCCGATTACGCTGTTCAAAAACTAGTGTGTCGAGCGGTACCTTTGTTGATGGGATGTGCTAGCGCACAAGCTCATTATGCCATGCCAAGGGTTTACGGTTCATCAACTATTCACAGCTATTTCCTGGCTGGATGGTATGCATATATAGATTTTGTATAATAATTTGTAATTTGTTTGGCTTGTAATAATTTTGTTACAAAATTTTTGTAGTTGAATGTGTCATCTCGAATATCTCTAACCTATGTATGACACTACATTACATTGCAGTCCAAGTGTCGTCGGATACCTATGGGAAGTAACTGACGGAGAGTGTGATAGAATTACAGTGGATCTCATTGAGCGATGGCTACCGCATCCAGACGTACGACCTCCAAGCATTGTGTTATTTGATCCGTACGCGCAGCGAGACAAAGAACGTTGTTTGCCGACAGCTATGAGAATATCTCGAAAAGCAGCAACACAGTTACTTACACAATGCGCGATAGTATGCTATGGACTACCTATAAATACACAGACGCAAACGTAAGACAAGATCATAGGCTAAAATACGATTTTCTACTACAAATTTCAATTTTTGATACATTTACATATGTAATCCGTTTACACATGGATGCAAATTTGATCCTAAATGTATTAAAGATAGGATAGGTAGCCTACTTTAATCAAATGTTTCTCAAGTACACTACCCCAATCAAAGGGCATTGCTTTCAATATTTTTGGCTGTACAGATATTTATTATTTAAAACCAAACCAAGCTGAAGTACAGGACAAGAATGTAAAATTTAATAAAGATCAATTCGTAAGAGAAATTCCAGCAAATGCTTTCTTTAGTAACGACTCGTTTGCTTCTCTCAGGATTTTATTTTCTTCCAAAAGAGCCACGGTTTGTGCCTCAAGCTCCTTCAGGTGATTTAGCGAAGAGGTAGCTTCCTCCATTTGTTGTTGGAGTGTGATGTTTTTCTGCTGTTCCTTTCCTAATTCTTCCTGAGTCTCTTCAAGTTGCGTTTCAAGTTGATGTGCTGTTTCTTGTGTGGAACCAAGTCTGGCTTGGAGAGTTTTGCATTGTGCTTCTAGAGTTACGAGCCAGCTTGCTGTTCTTCTTGATTCTCGTTGAAGTCTGATAAGCTGGATATTGTCAGAAAGTTGCTTTCTCTTTCTGACATTGTCTTGTTCCTTGTCAGACTGCGATTTCATCGCTAAGATTTCTTCTTGGTGTTCAACTTCCTTGCTTTTTATAGCCTCCCTAGTTCTTTCCAATTCTTCTTCAGCGGCCGCAAGACGGTCTCTGCAATTTTTCAGTTGATCTTCTAAAGCTTGATTTTCAGCTTTAGCTTCTAGGAGTAATTCTTCAACTCGGTCTGCAAAGTTTTTGTCCAGCAGATTGGGAGTGGAGGAAGATGCTGTACTTGGCCGAGCAGGATGCGATCCCGATGAACGTGCAGACTTTGGTTTTTTGACGGGTTTCGAATGACAAGTCCCAGTGGACGACGACAGCATGGAAGCTTGTCTCGACGGAGGGTGTGGAATCAGCTTTGTGCAGGATGAAAGCTGCTGTTTGGTAACATGTAATTTCTCGCGTAGGTTAGAAACGTCATGTTCCAGGTCCGCTATGCGTGCTTTCTGCTCTTCCAGTAGAATTTCTTCCCGTTTCGTTTTATTACTTCTTTCGCTAATCACACGAATGAGTTTCGTAGCCAAAATTTTTATCCGCTCTTCTTGCCTTTTCAGTTGCTTCTTCAATATTATATTTTCTTCGGTGATTTGGGCAGCCCGTCTATGCGTTTTCGAATCTTTCGCGACCCGATCGGAACCTGACTGAGTCATCGTGGAGCTTGTCTTTTGCTTCCTGTCATTATTATCGGGTCGAGTTTGCTCTTGCTCATCGCCCTCCTCTGCCTCTTTTGTCTCTGAAACCTCACTATTCTCCTCGGTTGGTGTCAGTAAATGGTCTTCCTTGTCACTGATACTCATATCGAAATGCTATATCAACATTACGAATCCTAATGCAGCAAAAGCAGTTGAATTTTTGGAATCAATCTTTCGCAATAGATTACAAATACTTAATCTGCACTTCCCAGTGATAACTGCAGACTTTATGTATTCAACCCATATTAAAAAAATTTGAATACAAATTACTTCACAAACAGCCAACGTACCTGTGACACAACGGTTTTTGCGCAGATACAACTTCACAGCAACGCTGAAGGTTTTTCCATTTTATTGGGTTTGTTTACAAACACCTTACATGACGATTTACCTCCAAAGCTTGTAACCATTCAGGTCCCAGTTCCAGCTAGTTCCACAACATGGGATGCGGATGTAAACTTAGAGATATTCCAATACACATCTTTTATAACAAGCCTCTGCGATGGAGGTGGCTCACAGCATTTACTTCAGTTCAACTGCAGCATATTACAGAAGAAACCTAGTAGGACTAAGGTATGCCATGACGCATCCTTGGAGTTCCGCACATTATGTTTCGGAAGTTCTGGAGAAAACCTCATGGAGGGTTGGTAACGGTAACCCGGGTTACTTAACAAAACAAACGCTCGTGCTCTGAGCTCGTGGCACATTATGTCCAGGATGTTGCCTCTTCCTGCAGCCACCTTGAGTGCTTCACATTGCCCCTGCGTACCCCAAAATGCTCTGCCTCGCCTACTTACTATTAGATGAATACTAATAATAAGCCTTAATAAATTATTAATCACTATTGCGTACGCATTTGGTTTTGTACACACACAATAAGAAAACCACAGGTATAACATTAAACCCAAAACGTACTTTATTGAGAGAAATCTCTTTACTGGTTGCGTTGTAGTAACTGTAAAGCTAAATCTTCCATGAGACTTGCATCCATTCCTTCACTAGTTCTACTGATAGACAGAGACTTTGTTTTTCTCTTTGCTTTTTTAGTAGATTTTACCGTTGGTTTCTTCTTCGAGAGAGGTTCAGAAGTATCACTTTCGCTGTCCGTATTCACGACTTCACGCTGTCGTTTATTTCCCCCAACTTTCGCTGCCTCCATATCCGAATCAGATTCATCAGATTTCGTTCCGTAGATTTTGTCAGGATCAGGAAGCCAATCAAGGTCGGGTTGATAGCCTTCACCATCCGATTCACTGCAGCTGGCAATTTGCGAAGCATGTTCTTCCTCTTCCATATCTTTTGAAATTCCTTTTCTTGCCAATTTGGCTTTTCTTCTATCCTCCCTGAACGTGCAAAAATATATTACAAGCATATTCAATATTTCTATATATTATGTTTATAATAATTGTATTCAGCGATAGAAGGCTTACCTATGCCTGGCCTTAATCCTCTCTCTGAACAATTGCTTATCATATTGATCCTCTTCTTTCAAAATGAGTTTTGCCTTTTCCACATCAACTCCAGATGCGTCTTCTTGTTCGTAACTTTTAGCCACTTCAGAACGCTTGTCTCGTCTTGCGTCGGGAACAACTTTGCCATCTTCGTCAAACACCACCTTCTGGTTAACCAGTATTTTTTTCTTGAGTAAAGTTTTAGCTACAGACGCCTTTGTTTTCGCTTTCTTTGGCTTTTTGGATGGGTTATCATTAGTATTGAGGGTTTCCGTAAAATTGTCATCCTGCTCAATTTCTACCGATTTTTTGCCGGTAAACAGTGTGTCAAGGTCTTCATCATCATCAGCTAAAAACAAAATAATTTCCACAAAACAAATCATCAGCAAAATCCGTAGTCCATTTCAATTAGAAACTTGGCTTTCATACTACCTGTGTGAAAGTCAAATGTGGCGGCCGCCGTTGTACTTTGGATTACTTTATCCTTATTATCGGTTTCCTCGTCATCGCTCTCATTGTCTGTGTCGGGTTGGTCGTTATGATTGACACCGCGCTTCTGTAAAAACCTCACTCTTGGCGCGACTGCTAAGCCAAGTGACCTGTTTCAATTCATTTTAATTGCAATTTCATTTCACATCACGGACCGGTGGGCACATTATATAAAGATAAAGAAAATAAAAAGATACCTTGCGAAGCTTGGTAAATCGAGTACGGCGACATCAAAGACGTTTTTGTTTTTCATCAAAAAGACTGCCTTTAAATACGCTTTGAAGGCTCGCTGGGCACATTCCTTCAAATTCAAATCTCTTGCTAGTAGAGCTTCAAATTTTCTGGTAACCGAAACCATTCTCTTCATATTTATTTCAATTTTTTCCACGGGGATTCTTTTCTGTTCCAGTTGCTGTATCATAGCCTCCTCTTCTGATGGTAGCAAAACCAAGAGTGCTTCACCATCCTTGTTGAACCGTGCGGTTCTTCCGGCTCTATGAATGTATGTTGTTGCATCTTCTGGGCAATCCAACTGCAACACCCAGTCAACAGCCGGAAAATCTGCATACAAATTGTTTACATTATTACCTTCCGCTTTGCTGCTCAACATAACAACTTTTCATGGTTTAAAATAAATCAACGAATCACAAAAATTCAGTATAGAGAAATCTCGAATCTACCTAATCCACGTGCTGCAATATCGGTTGCAAACAGAACAACAGCTTGTTTTTTGCAAAACTCATCGTAAACAGCCATTCTTTTTAGCTGATGCATAGCACCGTGAAGGGCCAATAAACTAATACCAGGCCGCATACGGCAAAAAAGCGTATTAACGAATCGCACCTATAAATTGCAAATAAATATCGTCAGTCAGCGTCATTTTAATGATGTAACATGATCAATTATTTATCATAAATACGCCGGTAGAATGCATGAGACAAACCTGTTTACAGCTCGACAAAAATACTAATATTTTGGACGACTTGTGATGCTTTATGAATGACCACAGCATGTCCAGTTTGGACTCAAGTGGGCACACCACATAACTTTGCTGCAACCCTTCAGGGGTGCTAAATTCTGAATTTTCATGTACAGACACGTACACGGGTGACTTTAAACTAAGTCGGGCCAAGTCCTTCACAGATCTACAATTTCACGTATAATAAAATTTATTCTAAATGTTAATAAAAATAACATTAAAACTTTGCATGATAACACGAGTAAATAAATACACGCATTACTTTGTTTGTGTTGCGGAAAACAAAACCGTTTGTCTTTCCGTGGGTAAGTGATCTAGTATTGCGTTCATATCCTTTTCAAATCCCATGTCCAAGCACCGATCCGCTTCGTCAAGAACAAGAACCTTTAGAAAGAAATTACATTACATAAAACTCAAGAGAGACGAAAGTAGTTACAATATGACTGACCAATGATGATAAGTTATCTTTATCTTTCATAACTAATGTTTATGGTTTTCCCTGCATACACAGCCAGTCTTACGATTTGTTCCGTACCTGCAAGTTTGAGGTGTTAAATGATGAATTTTCGTCCATGTGCTGTAACAGTCTTCCTGGGGTACAAATGACTATGTTCAGGAGGTCCATTCGCTTCCTTTCAAATTTGAGATCCTTTCCTCCTATATTGCAATTTTGATCAAATCAAAAATGAATAACAAATTCCATCGTATTACCTATGTATTATTACATAAATACGTACCTATAATTAAACCTGCTGAAAAGTCGTGATGCCTCCCAATTTTACGAAGCGTTTCGAAAATTTGATACGCCAATTCTCTCGTCGGTGTAATAATTACAGCGCCAAGTCCATCTGCTTTTGACCATAGGCTACGGTACAAATTCTCTAGTATCTGCAATAAACACACATAATACGAGCTTCATTCATGTCATCTCCCCAACAAAATCTAAACCTTATAAATGAAACGTTCGAGTAATCTGATACTGATATATCTGAAAAATAGCAGGTAAACGTACCGGAATTAAGAACGCTAGAGTTTTACCACTTCCGGTTTTCGCAGCTCCTAGAATATCCATTCCCCTCAAAGCCAGTCCAACAGATTCTCGTTGAATTTCTGTTGGCACTTCATATCCCGAATCCCTCAAACCCTGTAAGGTTTTCTTTGACAGAGGAAGATCTTTAAAACTCTGTATCGTCGCGGGTTCCACTGAAGAACTCTGTACATGAAACAAACAAAATTACAAGAACAAAATCTATCTACATACCACAAAATTAAATGTTTTCATAAAAAAAAAGTCTCAAACACCAACCTGTTCCAATAAAGCTTTCAGGCGCTCAATCTCCGTCTTCTCTTCTACCGACTTCCTACTCTTTGGATTAAACTCAATCTCCGGCTTTCTCTTGGAATTGTTCCTCTTCTGCTTATCCTCCTTTCCAAACTTTTTCCCGTTATCATTTTGAAACTTCGATGGAGCACCAGCGTCACTGTTTCCGACAAACGGGCCCGTCCGAGGTCCTAATGGCACATCGTTAGCATTGTCAAACTTGCCCTTTTTGATTTTGAATCGGTGACCTTGGCCTTGCTGTTTCCGAATGTTCATTTTTGTGCCCATTTTCAAGCACAACTAATCACTAATCTAAAGTTCTCAAGTTCAATCGTTGATTGTTCCAACGAAAACTTGAATCACAGCTTTGCACCGTACAAATCGTCGTAATTTAATGTACCGGCGTATAGACAATTGGATGACTTAAATGACAAGCTTCAAGACATGGTCCTTAACGTTCCCTCTTTAAACTTAACCGTCATCTCTACAATTAGCTAACTAAATTTTATTCACACCACAAGCAAAGATTTGTTTACGTCAAGTTCGGTGCACGTGCGTGCGTACAAATGAAATACATAGAGATAAATACAGTCGCCTATATGTGCTCACAAAATATGCATCCAAACACGTAAATACATACCGTCATACATTACACCGCACCGTGCGTTCTTGAATTTGTTACCATTTTGCTCAAGATGTGACGGTCTGCATACCCACCATGTGTCAATATTTTAAATTTCGCGGCTCACAATTCAAACCATAGAGCTGCGTTACCCCATAATATTGTGCACGTCGGTTGAATACATGAAGACAGCGCTGCTATGCATAGTAGGTGAGTGCCCATTTTTTATACACGTAGTTTTGTATAGTGACATTTTTGTATTTGTACAAGTATGTGCATAAAGTGTACATGCATGCATCACCTACCCACCATTGAACTCTCTCTCTTGGCGTTGTCACTCATCTTTCCCATTGATTGTTGTGTGGCTGCCGGTTCAAAAGCTGTTACTGCGTGTCTGTGCTGAAAAGAATTTTAAATTGTGGATTTAACTGTGTTTAACTTGATTCTGAGACGTTTAGCCGGTTGGAAAATTCCGAATTTGGAAGTCTAGTACGAACGGTGTAAGTACAATTTTAACACATCTTCAAGTAATTTGAATCTGAAGGGTTTTTGAAGATTACAAAACACTGGGAATTGGCGATATTTTGGCAATAAAGTAGACGTAGAAGTAGACCTATAGTTTAACAAAAAGAACAACTTTTAGTTCTAACTAACCAGGTTTGTTTGGAATTTGGATTGAATTTGACGTATTTACTTCAACGGTTGAAGAACATCTTGCCATTGCCTAATTTGAAGAATAATGATAACTAACGTGAGAAATTCTTTGTGTAGAATGACGTTCTGACATCTGAAGCAGTTATTATTTCAGTAAATTCGGCTATGATTAAACTTTTACGAAAATGTATCTGTGCGTATTTATGTATGTGAGTCAGCTTTGAATATGATTGGCTAATCCGCATTGGGCTTGTGTCATATTTTGCAGTTATATAAGTTTCTGGATTGTCATCGAACATATTGACCATTTATCAACGTTGACCATGGAAGCCGAGTTAACATCCTTTATAGCTTGCTCTCCCCAAGAGCAATGTCAGGAGTTGCGTGAGTACATGAACGAGTTGGGAGCTGAGATTTCCACCCAAGCAAGCACAAAGGGGATGGAGGACGACCTCCATAAAATCATCGGCGTTTGCGACATCTGCTTCCAGAAGGGGACTGAGGCGGACATTGAATCCGTTTTGAACGGAATCGTGTCGGTGGTGATTATTGCGGATTCTTCCGCATCCGATGGGCTCGTCCTGGCCTTTTGTGAAAAGCTGACAAAGGCCTGGGAACCCGAAGTGAAGCATGGTCTCATCGCTCTAAAAGTTCTCCGGCTACTGTTTTACTCCCTCAACGAGTACTCCCCGATGAGATACCATGTGTACTACTACATGGTCGAGGTTGCTGGAAAAGTTGGGCAAATGCAATCCGTGTTCACCAATACACAAACGTTGAAAAAGACTTTCAGCGCTCGTCCCCCAACTGCTGAACAACTGCAGGTAAGCGTTTATTGGCAATTAACTAATCTCAGTCATGAGTTGGAGGAATTGTACTAAATATAATTTGCGTCTGCGTTTGACAGAAACTCTACAGGCTGCTCCACATGAGTTTAATGAACTGTAAGATGAGCGATGACGCGTACAAGGTGATGCTCGATTTACTGGCAACGTACACAATGGAAAATGCCAGCCAAGCCCGAGAAGACGCGCAGCGGTGTATTGTTGCCTCTTTGGCTGATCCGAACATCTACATCTTTGATCACTTGTTGCCACTAAAACCAGTGAAATTTTTAGAAGGTAAATACATAATAATAATATAATTATGAATACGTTGTCTCCGAAGGTTGTAAATAATGTAGCTAACCCTTGTTTCCAATTTCTCAGGAAATCCCATCCACGACTTGCTAATGTGCGCCGTATACGATGGCCTGACAGAGTACATGAAGTTTTATTCGGGACACAAGGAATTCATGCAAAAGATGAATTTGGATCACAACCAAATGATGAAAAAAATGCGGATTCTCACATTAATCAGTATGGCTGAAAAGCATACAGAAATCAGCTTCCAGCAGATTGAACGGGAGTTGCAACTTCAAACCGGAGAAGTTGAAAAGTTTATTATCGACTCTTTAAAAACAAAGTTGCTAACAGCTCGGATTGACCAAGCGAACAGGAAGCTCACAGTTCAATCGGCTGTGAAACGCGCCCTTTCAAAAACACACTGGGTTCAAATCAGAGACACCTTAATCCAGTGGAAAAATAGTATTCATCAAATGAGAGAAAATCTTTTGGAATTAGAACAACCTATGTAAGTTGTTCAAAAGGAACTGTTTTCGAATGTTTGTACCGTTTGTTACGTAACTAAATATATTATATTGTATCATTTTCATTTGAGTGAATGTAAATAGAAAATAAAATTATACATTTACTATTGAAAATATGCATACATACATCATGTATGATACATGCTACTACCAGGGTGGATGCGGTACGGGGAAATAACAAAAACTTATAAACTACATTTGGTATTTAGCACGAGAAAGCTTTGATTTGACTTAAGTTTTTCACCATTTGCCAAACAATACTCGAATCTGTTACTTTAATGACTGAGTCGTTTGTTGTTCCCATTTTAACCGTTGATGATGCTGACTGTCGTTTGTTCGACTTGCTGGACCTCTTGACTGCTGCAATCTTCATGGCCGATGTCATCGCCTTACTTGCTGAACCATGAACTTCCTTGACTCCAGTTTTTCTCACAATGTCGCCCACATTTTTTTCATTCACTCCACATCCAGCCATGATTGTGATGCGATCGTTGGCAGCATTTACAAGTTGTTTCAACATCTGGATACCTAACTGATTTCTTTAAAGTACTCAATGTCTCGCTGAAATCCAACATAATAATAATAATTATAATAACCATGTGCCAAAAATTATCTAGAGGAAATCCAAGTACTACATCTAACAAGAAAGAATAAGAGAGTAATGAGAGTGGTTCTCTATTTCTCTCACCGTCATAATTTCAAGTTCCTTTTCGCTATAAACAAAATCACCTCCCCGTGGACGAATCATGACGAAAACCGGGACATGTCCATCTTCTTCCTTTACTATTTGAAGAAAACCAGGGGAAGGCGTTAGTCCACCTTCGGCTAGTGAAGAACAAAGCTCAATTCTGCATATGTCAATAAAAACAATTACTCAGTCGGTGTCAGGTCAGAGATTAATGGCTAATAACTTAGTAGCGCGTCAAAACAAATACTGTAACAAATTCTACTAACCTTTTTGCGCCTCCTTTAATGGCTTCTTTGGCGGATAGAAAATTATCAATGCAAACTTCCAACAATACCGGATAATGATTCATCAACATTTGATCACCCCAGGTTGATGATGAATATTTCTCCAATTGCGAAGATGTTAAACGAAAGAGTTTCACATAGCAATTCTGTAGTATAATCGTTGTACCTTTCCTATCCTTAAAGTGGGTAACATCACCGATGCCTAACCAGTAGCTTGTCTTGCTTATCGGTTCAAACAAATCGTCTGACTCCATTGAAGAATCAAGAGCGACGCCATTCTCCACTTCTTCCAAATTTCCACTAATAGAGTGTTCGGACTCGCCGTCATCTTCATAACCGTAACGCGTAGCTTTCCGAACCGGTCGCCCACTTCTTGTTGAACTGACCACACTCCCTTGACTTTCTTCATCTTCCTCGTCCTCCAGCAATTTGCGCTTGGATCTGGTTGAACTAGAATCAATCTTTGGTGCATTGAGCCGTCCCCTTGTCATCCGTGGAGGGGTTGGTTCCCGTATCTTGGAGGGCGATTCATTCCTAATTGAAATCCGCTTAGTTTCAAGCGGCACCTTTGGCAAAGCAGGAATAGAAATTCGCACCACACCACTACTGCTTCTAGACTCTGGTGTGTTTGGTCCGGAACTTGATTTATTGCTCAGGGGTGGTACACCTGTATCACCAGCTTCTAGGCCACTTTTCTCCTTTTCTTCTACGTTCTCATTGTCTTCGGACCCTTCTTCTTTCTCGACTGATTTCTCACGCTCAGTATCGGTCGTATGTTTTTTGGTTTCTCCAGCATTACGCCCCTCCACATTACTTGGGTCGAGAGCCACCAAAAATTCATCAAATTCGCAATACTCGTCATCGTATTTCAACTGACTACTGGCCGGAGCACCCACATTCCCCACTGCAAAACTGTCTGCCGCTGGAGCAGACTGATTATCCGCAGCAACCTCTCCAGTGGAAACCATTGTTGATGATGTAGTACTCGACTCTCCTCCTCCTCCTTGGTCAGGAGGATTATCAAAGAAATCCGGATCCGGATACGTTGCGTCGATTTCGAGAATGTCCTCTGAAACATCCA
Source organism: Alloscopus bannaensis (assembly GCA_027743745.1). Taxonomy (NCBI): domain Eukaryota; kingdom Metazoa; phylum Arthropoda; class Collembola; order Entomobryomorpha; family Entomobryidae; genus Alloscopus; species Alloscopus bannaensis. The sequence goes on along the minus strand of JAHZMW010001074.1, from coordinate 4,074 downwards.
TATCCATAGTTTGTACTTCTAAACAGAGCAAAAAACAAACAAACGACCAAAATCATAAATTCTATGTTACCAAAAATACATAAAAGCTGGAACCAGTGGACAATTCACAACTACTGACGGTTATCGTAAACTTACTATGACTAAGCTTTAAACCACACGTAAACTTCACAATCTTAACTGTCACATCTATTTTAAAGAATACCAACGACCTCAGCTCAATTTAACCAGCAACAACACTAAACGTATAAATCTTTCGCCTTGATGAAGATCTGTAACAACATTCCCTGCAATTCGGAGAAAGGTTTCGAAATCTGTTTGACTCAATTGAAAACTCTGTAGTGTCATTAATTATTGTTAACGACACAACGCAATGCAAAACGTGAAAGTAAATGCACATTTGTGGTGGATCAGGTTGACCTTAAAACGCACTCACAGAGTTTTGTGCTTTCACTCCATGTTTGTTTTGAGTGGAGCACATTGCCGCGTCGTCTGACAACACTTGCTTTAGCTCCTTCGAGTTCAATGACTCTTGACGAATGAATACACAACACTGCACTGTCAAAAATAAAAGTGCATGTTGCGTGCATTTTGATCAAATTTATTCACTTTGCTTGTGTTTTCCACGACGCACACAAGTTGACAAAACAATGCGCATGAAAAGAGAAAGAGAAAAGTAAAACCGTTGAAATTATATGATCGTCAGTTTCCTTCTATTTTTTTTGACATTCAAGATCTTCTACTTTGTTATGTTGATAACGTTAGTTTTCAAAAACTGGTGGATATTGTACTTTACCATGTACATTTTTTTCTCGTGTTAATAGATTGTAAATATCGTTATCGTTTCATTCTATTCTTAGCTTTCTGTTCCTCCCACACATTTCCAAAGGCGGCAACTTCTGATACTCTGTAAACTCCATTGTTCGCAGTGTTCATTTCACTACTTTCTCCATCCACACGTGTATTTAACCTGCGCTATTTCTGCCTATTTTTGGTAGAGAAACTGATTGCAGAGTGTCTAACGACGAAAAGACGTAGTTTGAAGCTTGGTGGACGTGCTCCACGTGCGTCTGAATGGCAACCAAGGGACAACGTCAATGCCATCAATTTACGATAGGGCATATTTATACATAATATCTACTTAAACAGGGCACGTGAATCACCATCAAGACTAAATGTGAGACTCTCCAAGTAAATACACATCATTATTATCTCACTCCCCTTATTCTTTCACTCCTTCCACTTTGGTGAACCGAGTCTCTAGCTGAGTCCGTTCTCAGTTGTTTTATTTGGAGAAAGGCACCCCCTGTCGAGCTTTTCCTCCGTATGGGATGCGTGTGCTCTCCAACATAAACCGCCTTCACGCTTTACGTGCGTCGACAAAGGCCGCAAAAGGCAAGCTAGAAATTGGTTTCTGGGGAAGGGAGCGAACAAAGCTGCGAATCCCAACTTTCACCAATCTCAGTCTTCACAGAGAAAGCAAAGTGAGAGCACACAGCGGTGGCAAAGCAATCTTGACGAGACTCAGGGAGGGAAATTCTCTGGACTCCTCCACTCCACAAAAGCGCATTGTTTTCCACGTCATTTTGACTTGAAGAAAATGAGAGTTGAGTTGAATGTCTCTTGTGAGCCTTGTGTACATTGTACATACGGACACGTGGATACTTTCTCCTCTTCTTTACGAGACTTCTACGGTGTAAGCGTCGACAACTTTCCGTTTTTCTATCACAGCACTTTGAGCAAAATGCACTGGTCCAATTTAGGCTAAAGTTATTGTGTAATAAATATATCCGGTTGGTGTTTGCCTTCTATCTGGAAAGAAAAAAGTGGTTTATTATCACACAGCAAAACACCGTAATGCACAAAAGTTTTCGCTGTGATCACATTTTTACATTAGAGTATCTTACTCAATGTCCAACAAACCAAGAACTATGTACTGGAAGTTTTCCTCGCGAAGTTTAGAATATTTTGGAGAAAAAATAGCTTCCCATCTTTGGGGGAAAGTGGAAATGGTGAAATAATTGAGACACTCACTCTTCTTGCTTTCATCTTTGACATAATATTGTTCTTGTGAGGAGGATAAGAGGAAAATGTGCTTTCTCCATTACTGATCAAGCCAAAAGTGAAAAGTCTCGCCCTTCTTGTGCGAAAGTGTGAATGTGAGGAGGCCTCTTCAAATGAAGCCAATTTAATCAATATGAGTGATACTTTTTCGCGTGACCTTTGTCTCTCTTCCAAATTTAACGGAGATTTCAACAGTGTGTGATTTAGAAATGTGGTTGATTATGTGATACATAAAAGCACGGTGATGTGCATACGTATTAACAAGATTATACTGTTTTTGTAAGGAGCATGTGAAACCCAACGCAATGATTGTGTTGCCATAAATAATGCACCCGATTTCAAGTGCTCCCCTGTGCCATTATAGAGCAACCTCAATCATGAAGCTTATCGTGTGAAATGTGTGCTTTTACCGGTGTACCTAAAACAACTGTGCGATAGCACTTGCAAAAACTAAGTATTTTATTTTGTTGAAAAATGACTTTAGCCAAAGATTAATATTGAAAGGTATAACAGCTCTGAGGGTNGTGCGATAGCACTTGCAAAAACTAAGTATTTTATTTTGTTGAAAAATGACTTTAGCCAAAGATTAATATTGAAAGGTATAACAGCTCTGAGGGTGATAAGTTTTACTTGAAACTCAGAAATTGGTATTTATATCCAGGAAGAGAAAATGGGATTACTTGTACTCTTCCTCCTTGTCACGGGCCTTCTTATCTTAATACCCGAAAATGGGGCAAACCTCAAGAGGTACTTCCAACACGACTCGAATGCCGGAGGAGGGGGGAATTTGAAGTTGTTGGACTCTCACTGGAACAGCACTCATATGAAGGTCGCAGGGGGATATGTGCTTCATCCGCCTCCCTTTTCATTATCATTCGTCTCCGGCAAGAGTTCATCGCACGGCGGAAGGCAAGAGCCACCATTAGAAATTGACATCAGAATGGGTTTCATGATAGGCTCAGCGCGAAAGCCTGGTGACGAGGAGTACTCCCGTCCTGGACTGACTATCGCTGGGGGACTGACATACGCTTTGGATGCACTCAACAACTCCGACTTCTTCGCAGAGTTGGCTCATCCGGTGAACCTCACTGTTCTGCTGACTGTCGCCGAAACGTTTGGGGATGAAGACACGAGCTTACGGCAAGTCGCTCAGTTGTGGAAGGAGCACAATGTTTCCATTATTATTGGGCCACAAGTGCAAGAGCCACCATTAGAAATTGACATCAGAATGGGTTTCATGATAGGCTCAGCGCGAAAGCCTGGTGACGAGGAGTACTCCCGTCCTGGACTGACTATAGCTGGGGGACTGACATACGCTTTGGATGCACTCAACAACTCCGACTTCTTCTCAGAGTTGGCTCATCCGGTGAACCTTACTGTCCTGCTGACTGTCGCCGAAACGTTTGGGGATGAAGACACGAGCTTACGGCAAGTCGCTCAGTTGTGGAAGGAGCACAATGTTTCCATTATTATTGGGCCACAAGAGACTTGTTTACATGAGGCGAGACTAGCGTCGAGTCTGAATATCCCGATGATATCCTATGTAAGTACTTTCACCAGAAAGGGAGAAAGTTGTGGAGAAAAACCAAGTTTCATAATTAAATGAACTTACACACAATGCAAACTCGTGGCATATACAAGCTCTGCTATCTCATGTTACATCAAAGTACCTCAGTAGATCATAGTCACAACAATTGGGAAACACCACCAAGGCCCAGTAGGCAATGGTCCTCCAGGAATTTCTTGTTTTGTATGCACTCTCGTTTCTAGAACCAGTAGTATGTGGTGAGTACTCACTAGGAAAGAAACCACGAGACGGATCTATGCAACTGAATTTCCAAACCTTGGGTTGAGTTGAGCATGAGTGAATCTAATCTAAAAATCTAACTCGGGATGAAACATGGGGAAGCGTTTCGATGTCATTGTATGCCACATAGTATCACTCACAGGTTAATTTCAAGTCTGTACGTTCCTATAATGTATGTTTGTAACCAAATCAAAACCTTCTGCTAC
>JAHZMW010001073.1:0-15428 GCA_027743745.1 Alloscopus bannaensis | reverse complement strand
CTGAGGCTACAATATATGTATTGGCTCGTCTTGAGTCACTCAATTTCTTCACTTTTTGTACTTGGAGAAAGCGAATGAAAACCTCTAGTATCCTCTAGACCGGAGAGACTCTTCTAGTCGTTGTTTCTCTTCTGCTCTGCCTTGGCATAAGACATTCCTGTCTCGAATCTTTTATCGATATGCATCGAGTATCATGGCGTGGCAGAAGTAGAAGATCAGCCCTGCATAACATTGAGTTCAAGTTTTTTCCCTTTTCTTTCCTTCTTCTTTATTGGTTCCTACACAAACTGATGCTTGCTTAGCTGTGCGTCTCCTCATCCCATCCCTACTCCTGTTCCCTGTTATTAAGGGATATTTCTGTTAAGCTGGCACAGTAAATAGGAAGGGAAAAGTGAGATCGTCTCTTCCGAGGATAGTTGGTGTAGAAGAAAGGAAAATGGAGAGAAAAAACTGTTTTTGCCTGATCAATGAACGACTCGTTTTTTACTATATATGAGAATAAGAAAGAAATATCTGCTGGCATTGCCTCAAGATTTTTTTTTCTTCCTCCTTTCTTCTTCTTCCTCGTTTTATACATTTTTTTCTCAATCCTGCTAACTTGCCTTTAAATGTACCTACACGAAAGTAGTATTGGCGTGTTTGTAAGTGAACGAAAAGGGAGCAAAGTGAAAGAGTTTTCTTGCATGGAGCAGCAGAGAAAGTAGAATAAGTGGAAGAAGAGATGCTGTCGGATGCTTTCATTTCCTCTTTCCAACGTTTCTTGACGTATCCACATGTATAGTACTTTCGCTTGAGTTTTCGCTGCACTCTTTCTCACTTCTCTCGAGTCAAGCCAGCGAGTCTTCTCAATCTTAACAAGATAGAAGAGGTGTACGGTAGTGGTATGTGCGCTAAGAACATGATGAGTAACCGGTTCACTTTTCCGTTTCTAATATATCTCCTTTCCTACAGCTAACTAGAGAAAAGAGAAGAAGAAGACGAAAGTGGAGAAAAGTTTTTCTCTTTTGCTCACACTAAATAATAACTCCCACAATATGTGAAACGAACAAAGTGGAGGTTGTTGAGTCCATGTCTAGTCCACCTTGCCTCCCCCTTCGATTTATATCTGAACGACGGAGATACATATACAACTTTCGCAGGAAAGTGATGGTAAACACGATACACGAGAGAATCTTTCCAATATATAAATGTTCGGCTGCCACAACTTGATAAAACAGTTGTTTCGCCCTGAGAGTTTGATGACTTTCTCGTTGCGAAACCATCTTGTTATCTCAATTTCAGCAGAAATTCAAAAGGGTTGGGTAATCCATTGTATGACAGGTTTTTCACGAAGTAACGTAGAATTAATTGACGGGGTAACTAAAGCCTTTGTAAATTCCAATGACCTTGTGTGCACCACAATACCTCAGCGGTGTTGTCAACAGGAGTTCTCTCAACTTAATTGGTGCGTTCGGGGGAAAGTTGTACACAAATCATCTTATTAAGCTAATGAAATTATTGCCACAATCTACGAATTCATGTAGAAAATTAAAATTAAACTGCGTCTTGTTGAGTACTTGTATATATTTTATAAAATAAGGTTTGTAGCAATGTGCAATTCAAGCTCCACTGAACTGAAGCATGAAACCTTCTTAATGCACATTCTTTAGTTTACTTTTTCATGTTGGGTTCTTACTCCTAACCTCGACTCAGTTTACCAGGTTCTCAGTTCATTCACGTAAATATGAGTGTTTTCTCGCTGTATTGTATAAAAAATTCTACAACCAGTGGAATGCTGTGCAAGGGGGAGGAAACGATTATGGATTGTAATATAAAAATGGAAAATATAAATTAGATTGAAATTTCATTGTTTAAACGAGCAAATACATACTGGAGCGGTAAACGTGGATGATGTGAACTGTGCACCATGATGGAACTATTTTTCTTCCCTAAGAAAAACGCAATTCAATTTTGGATATGATCATAGGGAAAAATTTATGTGGGGAATGAGCCTCGGAAAGTGAACTTTAGCATTCACTAAATTTTGTATTATGCTATGATCCTCACACTAAATTTCCTCTTCATTCTCATGCACACTTTCAAAACAGTCCATTGAGAAACGTTATTATCGTAGATTTGGTGAATTCAGTAGAAAGCATTGTGCTGAATGTGGAAATGATTTAAAAACGCGACGGAGAAGAGAAAGAGATGACTGGAAATGGAAGAAAAACATTGAAAGCATATCAAAGGAGAAAAGAAGGGATGTAGGATTCCATAAACACAAACGCACACCCTGAATCTCTTGTTGTATAAATACGGTCTCGGTACTCTGTGCACACATGACATGTTTGCATTTTGTTTTGAATGCAAGAGAAAGAACAATAGGGAGGCAAAAGTGTGGAAAAGTGGAAGCCCCTTAGAAAAAGGGAAATCAAGTGCACTCTACGCAAACATTCACTCGTGAGACAGCAGCACACTCACTATCAAAGAGCTGTTGTGACTGGAATGGTGAAAGGCTCCTCCTATTCCTCACCCAACCCAATATCAATTTGCTTTACTTCACACATATTAAGCGCTTCGAAAATCGTATAGTTTTCCTCTGCAACATGCTGCACCATATATGTCTATGCATTTTCGTCGTAAATTCTAGCCTCGCATTTCGTGTGGAAAGTGCATGAGACCTGAAAACCAATACTCTCCCTCTGGTTTGATATTTTATGCATTTCACTCGCATGAAATTTCCCCCAAAACGATCTCCTCTCCAGTCGCGTCTCACTTTCTCTTTCTCATTTTTATTTTCCTGGATGATGGCTGACAAGCGATTTTATCTGGTATGCATGTCCCTACCCTGAATAAGGTTGATTTTTTATACGTTGACGATTGAGGAAAATGATTCCTTGTTCTTTTCCTCAATGTTCTCCCTAACTAAAGTTCCACTAGCATTCCATTTCCCCTAATATCAAAGTATTATTTACTGTCACAAACGAGATATAAGCTCGTAAAATACGTTGTCACACAGGACATGCTGTGTTGTTTGTATGCTATATACAACAACACATGGCAAGCTACACATGGGTACAAGGGCAAGCATGTGAAAAATATCTCAGATTTCTTATGTGACCATACCGTCATCTCAACCTCTTCTTCGACGTCATTCGAAAAGGGAAGCAGGAGACAGAAAAACAAGCTTAATTTAGCAGTCTTGTCTTGACGGAAGATCACATGGAATAAATAATAAATGTTGTAAGTATTATTTACTGTCACAAACGAGATATAAGCTCGTAAAATACGTTGTCACACAGGACATGCTGTGTTGTTTGTATGCGATATGCAACAACACATGGCAAGCTACACATGGGTACAAGGGCGAGCATGTGAAAAATATCTCAGATTTCTTATGTGACCATACCGTCATCTCAGTCTCTTATTCGACGTCATTCGAAAAGGGAAGCAGGAGACAGAAAAACAAGCTTAATTTAGCAGTCTTGTCTTGACGGAAGATCACATGGAATAAATAATAAATGTTGTTACAAGAAAAAAAGAGAACATCTTTCGCTTTCTGTCGCTATCCATTTCTCGCCTTTGCCGTTCCACAACATGCGTGGAATCTTGGAACATGGGAGTTAATGCGATGATGTCGTCCTTCTTTCATATACATTCTGGAACCACACTCTCTCCTTCCGCATCCTCATTATCATTACGGCGTACATCATCATTCCATCATAAAGGGCACCATGTGCACTTTCGCCCAAGTCGACATTTCTCAGTGACACGAAAGAGCCATAATAACGACGTGCATACTGCTCACCCACAAGAGGCATATATATGGGATTGAAAAATTTTCAATTTCACGCCCATATACCTACCCTAACGCGTATTGCTTGGTTGGTCAACGCGCTATCGGGTGACGTAAAACTTTATATACGATGCGTTTTTGTGACGCTTAGTTAGTCATATCATAAACTCATTTCATATTCCTCTTTTTACAACTTTGAGCATCACATTACATCGCCCGAGGAGAAGAAGTGTTGTTCTACGCTGACTGCGTTTGGAAGGAAACTGTGGAATTCTTCAAAAGAGAAAAACATTCTCGCTCAACATCTGCAACGCATATCAACACGAAAAATAAAAGAAAATATTACGGCAAACCAACTCTGACAAAGACGCAGAGAGGCAAGGCCCGAAAAAGTAGGGGAGAGAAAACGTCATTATGGCGAGCGGTGAAAGGAGATATGGGAAGAATACGAAAAGCACTGCTTACATGTCCTCTGCATATACAGAGACATGTTGATATCGAGTAATACAAAAACGAAAGTGTATAATATGTTCCTTGGTGAAAGTTGTGTACTATGCATATTTGTATCAGCCAAAACGTGGCCGTATACAAAAAGAAACGAGAAAGGGAAGAAAAAAAGCAGGACGAATTGAAGAAACGGGGAGAGACGAAACGAAGCCTGAAATTCAAAGGCATTCAGTTGAGACGACCCAAGAGATGAGAAAAACAGATGTCATTCCTAATGTACATTGAATGCACATGTTTGTTCGTAATGGATATGTGTGGATGCCAGAGAGCGTTGGAAAAAAAAGCATATAGACACGACTTTCTCCAACGTGCTAAGCACAGGGGAGAAAGCTCTGGTTTGGCACAAACAGAATGAAAGTCAAGCGCATAGCCTAGCGAGAAAATAGTCAGGGTAGAGAAGGTCATTAAGCTTGAAATGACGGTGAGGATGGCTTCAATTCGACACTCCGATCATCGCATCCGTTTTCCACAACGTTAAATGCAAACACATCGTTTCCCATCGTCAACGTGTGGCCTTCTCTCCCAGAGGAGAACGCGCAAGCAAAAAAAACTTCAATAATGTTTTTCACAGCATTACTACACGTTGCGAATGCTACCACGCGTATACTACGCGTCCATGCAAGATGGCGAACCGTACGGAAAATATACGTTGGTAAACAATTGGCTTGATATTAAATTTTTTTCTTTACAAACTCAATCCAGCCACTTGGAAATGTCTCTCTCGTGCGTGTGCATAGTACAATAAATGCCTATAAACGCATGGTGGAAAGTAAGATGATATTTTCTTTCAAAAAACTGAAAAAAATCTTACCGTCATTAGCGATGGCAGCCATGAGGACAAGATTCATTGTGGCAATGACTGCACAAAAATGTGCTCCGCTAGACACAAATTTCCTCGTCATTGTCACTTTGGATTTATTCCGAATGGGAAATAATGTTCTTTTTGCTCACAGAGACGAAAGTCGTAAAAAGACGATGATGATAGTGAACACGAAAAAACCGAGTGTTTTCCACGTTCTTCCTCTTTTTCGTTTTAGCTTTATATATGCAGCAGGTTTTCTTTTGTTCCACACGAAAAAAGTTTTTTTTTTCAACTGTCACCTTCAATTCATTGTGTTTTCCTTGTCATAAAATATGCAAGTTCTAGGTTTCCGTCGAGAAATCAAAGAAGCTGGAGGGAGAAAGACGAGACGAGAGAATCAACTTGTTTTCCAGTTGAACTAAACTCTTCACTAATATAATAAAATTCTTGTTTGCAACTTTCTTTCGCACTTACTACCTGTCTCACGGCCGGGCGAGCGAGACGGTAACAAAATCGTTTATCTGAGTAGAGTCAGTAAGGTGAGGACAGCGCTCCTCACATTCTGTACATATTTAATCACTACATCCTCTTCAATCAGAAATGTCAACATTTTCACGATGAGCCCTCCAACTTTCACATAGGTACAGGTGTTTCCTTTGAGTTTCTCATTGTCATTGAGTTCACGCACTGTAAAAATTTAATTTCGTGGCTTTCCTCCCAAAGAGTAGTAATTGGCACACCAAACGTAATCTCACAAAGTGTCAAAATCAAGGACTCGTCCCACATCAACTCATCCCAGTTTTACAGCAATCCTAAATTGAAAGTTAAGGTATTGAAATTTAAGGTATGTAAGATTAACCACGCGAAATATGAATAAACATGTACATAAGTATATCTTCGTGTCAGCTCTTTGGGACCACTTCTTTCTCGATTTTTTTCTGTCTTCAGTCACTCTCGGTTTTCCCTTTTACATGTATTATTACTCCAAAGTTGATATTTTATTGAAGAAAAGAGGGTCTTGTATGAAATCTGTGACAAAGATATGATTTCCTTGTGTTCCCTGTTTCCTCTCTAATGATGGATGAGTTTTCCCCCATGAATACTGTCTTCTCATATATTATTCTTCCGAAACGGCTTGTGTAAGTGATGTGTGCGTTTTCAGAAGGAAAAGGAGGACCGCGTGGGTCACACTCTGCTTTCCCTGCTTTTTTCCAGATACTCACTCCGTTTTTCTAGTCTTCCAAGGCGAAACGGATGATGGAGATGATGATGATGATGGTGTTTCTTAAATCTCCTTCGATTTTTGAGACAGCACACATTTTTTATTGACTTTCGATATATAAGAGAGATGAGATGAGGATCCACATCCACACACTGGTTTCCCCTTCGCTCACTCACTTTTTTCTCTGCGCTCTCTTCAAATGATATACACTGTCATATTTTTATATAATGTTTTCAACAATACCCGAGCCGAAAATCTTTCTTTTTCTTCTTCCTCGTATTTTCCACCCTTTCTCTTAGTCTACACGAAGGAATCCATATGTAATGATGGTGGAGCACATCTTGTGTGTGAATGTAGTCACACACTGTGGTTCAATATGATATGGGTTTCACCGCACAGAAAAGAGAAAGCTTTTCATATTTTCTTCTTTTTCTGTCACTGGCACAACCGCATATTTACACACAGACACAGTGAAAAAAGGAGAGAGAGGGAGAAAGAAAGTATTAAAAACACGAGTTCCTGACAGGATACACTCGCTCAGAGTTTTTTTCTTTCTTTCTTTTCCACCGTAGCACACTATACGCTCAGAGTTGTCCTTGCCGTTTGAGAGAATATTACCATTTTTTTGCACAATACAAAAAAATACAAGGAAATTGGAAGAGGAGAGGGAATATTTTTTATCTTATACTTTCGTACTGACACGAATACAGAAAGAAGTGAGAGTTGGCACGAAAAAGGAATTGTGTAACAAGAGAAAAAGGATGAAGAACAGGAACTGAATTTTATACTGCAATTTGCACTGTATTATAGTTCGCTCGTTTGATGTATATTTTTTTTCCGCGAGTCACTTCCGATGAGTCCCACTCACCTGCCTCTCGTTCTCTCAGAGTGAAGCTTACAATCAGCGCAAGAAGAGAATGTGACTCCAGAGATCGTGTCTAATACGGGGGAGTCATGTGTGCTCTCAATAAAATAACTGAAAGTGTGTACTGACAATATCATATGGATGGTTGGATGTGATTTTTCTCCAGGATCAAGGAGGTTCTTCTTTGAAAATGTAGAGACATTCTGGAGAGAAGTACAGCTGAGCAGGCTTTCTTCGATGAATTGAACTCTTCACATCATGGTATACAAGGTTGACGGTAAACGGGAAGAGTTCTTTTTCTTCTACTCCCGTCTTCCGTGTCAATTTATGCTTGCAGTGCAACAGCAAGAAGACTTTGTTATGTTGGTGATGTCATGTGGTTGGGATGGCTGGCCAAGGCTAAAAAGTCAAAGGAGACACGACTCCGTCGTCGTCGGTGGCGGCAGCGGAGTGAAAAAATATCCAGTGAAAAGCAGCAAAAAAGTCTTGTTGTACGGAAAGAAAATTTTCACCACTGACTTTTCTTTCACTCTTACACACACACTTTCATATACTTTTACTTCCTTCTCCAGCCTTTCTCTGCTCTTTTCACTCCTTTTCTTCTCTTACACTGTTGTCCAAAGTTCCATTTCTCGTTCTTCATGGAAAGGCTGGGGCAGTGGACTGTGAAAGAACAAAAATTGCAACCATATACATATATATCACAATCCACTGTGAAAAGACACAAGTTGATATACTGTCATCATATTGTATACACACCAGTGCGGATTTTTGTTTCTTTATGCAGAGTTTTTTTTACAATGAGAGTGTGGCAGATAGTGGACCAAGAGAGAGAAAGAAAGAAGAAAAAATTACACTTGACAATCTTCCCTCTGAACTCTTACAATCCCATTTATGGCTATCATTCTCACTGCTTCTCCTTTACGTTTGCATTCCCTCTCCCTTTCTTTTTTATTCCATTTCATTTTCTTGACCGATGAGCTCAAACTAGCTTGCTGTTGGCTTTCCCTGTCCATGGCACAATGTGTCACGATAATAATAAGAAGGGAAAGTCCATGATGGATCTAACAAAGCATAATGTGTGGAGATACGGAGAGAAAAAAATTCGTTTCTCTCTCTCTCTCTTTCTCTTCAAGAAAATATGTGGACATACATACCCACACAAGCCACAATTTCTTTCCACGACTCATATCATCCCATCGCCCCAATCGTTGCCGTCCACTTTCTTTTCTTTCTCTCTAGAGTTTCTACTTTCTAAAAATACATCCACCAAAAAAAAGAAATGGACTTGTTGGTGCATAACTTAAGTAACAAGGAAAAGGGAAGAAAATAAAGGAAAAAGTTTTCACCACAATGCAATGCTTCCTTTTATTTTCCCTCGTTTTCCCTTTTTTATTCTGTTATACTTTTTTGTGTTATTTTTGAGGTTCGGTGGTGCCGGGTTGATGATTGCCTGTAGCAATTTTTTTCTCTTTCCCTCTCCTTCTGGTTTCTTCACTCTCGTTCCCCGTTTCCCTTCACTGTCGTCTTAAATAAGTCAGGCCTGATGACTTTAATAAAGTTTTCTTCTTCCTATTTTACCAGTACATATTTTTGTGTAGAAGAACAGAGAAAAAAGTGGTTTTCTTCTTCCCAACTTTTTTATGTGTACAAGGCATGCATATTTGGGGTGCTACGAATGAAGTGAGGGAAACTCTCGCTCTCCTGACAAAAGCAAGACACGGACCAGAAGTTGACTGAAAAGAGAAATGAAGTGACTGAGTAAATTACAGAGGGTGGGAAGAGGAGCGACGAGTGAGAGGAAGAGAAAAGAAGACGGGAATTTTGAGAGTGAAGTGGTCGCTGTTCCTGGTGGATCAGTGTCATACAGAATAATAGCAGTAAACTGAACTTGTAATGCTGATACCATCTCTCTCTCTCGTCGTGTCATTACCTACGAGAATAAGGTTTGTATATATTCTTTCTCTGTTCTTTTTTTTATATATCCATATACATATATGGAGTGTGTACTAACTTCTTTTTATTGTTGGCAAGAAGAAAAAAATGCGAACAAAATCGGAGGGGAATCTGCTTTCCTCTTGTGAAACCATGCACGTTGCAATTCCATTGCAATCCTGTGCAGTCACTCTCTACCCTTATACTCGAGTTCTCAAGTCGAGTACTGTTGCTCCTTGACACGGTGAGGAATTGTTGAGAAAAAACGAAATCTTATAACTTGATCTTAACTCGAGTAGACTGGTGGAAAAGACAGTTTGCGTTCTGAAAAAATACACTGAGGAAGAGGAAAAGGCTCCCTTTCGTCTCCCATTTACTATTATGAAAGAACGAATGATGTTGATGGGTGGGTGACTTGCCTAAGAAGAAAAGACCACCATGAATTGGATAACTTGTGCGTGTGCATGTGTCTGGAAAGAGTGCGAGCGCTCTCTCCATCCGTCAGCAACTGTGCGGGAGCTTAACAAACCTTCAGAGTATTTCAGGGGAGAAAGTAAATATTAAAGTCAAAAGGCGGAAGAAATCAGGGTTCATCTGTCGAATACTGATTTGCTCCTGGTTCTCTCTCTCGTCCACATCCAACTCCCATCTCTCGTTCCCTCTCAGCCGATTATGGCAACTTTGGTGGGTTTACCTTCTTTTTAATATCTTTCAAGAAAAACAAGAGAGTGTTGGGGGGAGAGCAGCACGCATTCCAAAAAAAACTCTGTTTATTATGGTTCCTCCCATACAAAACAACACATTAGGAGAACCCTCCGCTCCAGCTGCCCGGAAAACGGAGTGAGTTGTTTACTAATATTTCTCCTTCATACAAACAGCTCTCACTCACTTGAAAGATGCAATCACACTCCCATTTCCATTACATTTCCTGTTCATACAACGAGAGAAAAAACACTGGAAGGGGAAATATGAGAAAAAACCGTTTAGGACTCTATACGAGTTTTTAATATATTTTTGAGTTCCGTCTTGTTCAAGAAGATGTGACTTGTTTGTGACGCCTTAATTGCAATGTCCTGAAGGGACTGACCATAAAATTCCTATTTGAAACATGTCCGAGTTTGTGAACATTGACTCGCTTCATGTGGGTGCAGACAAGAAAAGACAGGTTTTTTTTAGAAATACGACCCTCTTTCCTGGTGGTCACTACTCCTGTCACAAGCTTAAATAATGTAAAATTCTACCAAGGGAGTATGTCCAGAATATAAAGAGACGTGATTGAATTTTTTTACCCTTTTCCAAAATTGTGGAATATATATGGGGCAAACGTGCTACATGTCGGGCTATGTTGTCAATACTGATGAGTACTTCAAAAAACCTCAACCACTGTGCCCCATTAAATATTATCTCACTTTCAATATCCAATACTTAGCTTGCTACTCTTTCTGCTTTCCGAAATTCCATCATCGTTCCTCGTAATTTTACGTTTACTTTTTTCCACACAATGTAGTGTAAGCCGAACTGGTGGCAACAGTCTGCATGAATATTATTTCTGCAAAATACACGCCAGCCCGAAAATGAGAAACTTTCATTTGACCTGACTCAACAGATCTCACCGTGTTCCCTTCACCCCGCCAGCCATATTATACGGTAACATCACTTCATTCTATTCAACTTTGCAGCATTTGAAGGACTACAGTACAAGGGTATTTACACAAACGATGCTCGAGGATTGTGGAGCTGAACAGCAAATACAAAAATCCTTCGTGTTTTTCTACTTTCTTCACTGTACGCACGCAGAGTGAAAGAGATTACACAAAAACGAACACGGAAAACCTTGAGATCAAATTCGCAAACGCTCATTTCGTGAGTGGATAAAACATTCAATAGCACAAGAGACAACGCTAACCATAACAAGCTTCATCATGGAAATGGTTGACATTTGCCCTTTACATATGCCGTAATATTATGCCTCACCGTATAGGAAGGTCAAGATTTATTTGGCATGTTCTGATGAATATAAAGTAATTCTTTGAATATGGTTTATATGAGAGAATTCTGCCTCCAGGACTTGTAGGCGCTCAAACCTTTCGCGGGATTTCTACTTCAATATCATCATTTCCGTTTCCGCAGATAAAAAGAAGAAACGCACACCAACGCAATTAAGAGGACCTTCACATGACCAAACAGTGTTACCGAAGAAATTGCATACATACTTACATAATGTTTATGTACATATATCTGCATACTTCAGTGTTGTTAAAAAGTGTTGTAAGATCCGGTGCGATAAACCTTCCTTGAACCGACGGCACACACCGACTAGTATTATAAATGAATATACACTATGTACCTATATTTCTATTTACAAAAAGAAACGAAGATGACGTAAGATAGCATCGAGCAAAAGTCCTGGTTTAATTGGCTTTTTGAATTTGAGTTCATCTCAGGGCTCACAAAGAAACTTTCAAAGGATGCCTTTGGATATGCAGCGTGTCTTGCTTGTTTGAATGGGAAGACTTCATCTCATATTCATCATCTTTCAGATGAAAGTTGCGAGGTCTTCAAAGGAAATTCACAGCTTTTCAGCAATAAGCACGAGACACGATCCTAGGCCATCACTTCAAACAGGTTGTTGCCCTTCTCGTCTGCACGCATCCACACTCCACCCAAAACACGGGAGTGAGTGCTTACGTAAACCAAAGTCCTCAAACATAAACAATGGCTGACAACTCGAGTGAATAAGTGCAGGTGTTTTTCTTGGGATTTTTTTGTAAGTAGGCCTACCTTGATTCAAACAAGCTACCTCATGATGAAGAAGATACCAGCATCA
Source organism: Alloscopus bannaensis (assembly GCA_027743745.1). Lineage (NCBI taxonomy): Eukaryota > Metazoa > Arthropoda > Collembola > Entomobryomorpha > Entomobryidae > Alloscopus > Alloscopus bannaensis. The sequence continues at coordinate 3,495 of JAHZMW010001073.1, read as the reverse complement.
CTCCGAAGGAACACAGTCCTCTTGTCGTTGGAGAACATTTTCGCTTGGCAACTTTTAAGTAGGTATTACTCCGGACGTAATCTGATAACAAGGCGGAGAGCTGGAAAACTGCAGGGTATTATGGCAGTGTACGGTGATGGAAAGTATTATTTATACGCTTACCCATGCCTCCTTCGCCTAGTATTATCACTCCTTCACGCTTATATATAGAATGAAATGAAACAATAAATTGGAGAAAAAAGTGCTTGTGCACAACAAGAATCTTCTCAGCACAGAAAGAGTGCGCGCCTCCAAAAGGCTAATACGATTTTTGTGTGGCCGTGCGGTGGTACTGATGTAATCATAATTTCACACTCTGACACTAACATGCAACTCCAGCTCGGGAAGGTTTTTTTTGTTCGGAGCATGGAGCCAACCCAAAACCGTGATGGTAATAACGGCGATTGAACTAATCTCGTACTTACGCAAGCTGGAATAAAAGCAGTGGTAGGTTTCCACACATACACCGGCACTCAACGAGTGTACCTTGGCAGTACGATGGTCTTCAACCCATGGAAAAACGAGTGAATGAATACAATTACGCATTTAAATGGTCTCCATATATATCCAATGTATTACAATCCATAAACATTAGTGTTGCTCCATATAACGTGAATAAAGGATGTACAGTACAAGATTTTAATCTGCTTAGAACCACATGACTGCATTTTCTCATCGTGTCGCTGGATCTCATTTTCCTTCACACTCGTCTGCTTTCCCCCTTCCTTCCCGTTATCTGGAACACTGTGTTAATCGTATGCAGGGCGGAGTACTTGTGGATTTTCACCAACTCTCCAAAGATGCACTACGAGTAGAAGAGTGAAAGTGAGATAGAAAGTGAAAGTGGAGGTAAAAGTAGCAGCATTAAACACCATCAAACTGAATCCAGCCAGAGAAAGTCTAACTTCAAATGAGGGAGTTTCTCTATGTTTTCGAGAGCGAAATCAGTTATAGGATTGTGTAGGTAATGTCTCTGTGTGTGCTCTACAAAAAACCCTACCATTTCATTTGGAATGTAGGTTTAGGTAACTTAAGTAAATCTCATCTGGTAGATGGCCNTGTCTCTGTGTGTGCTCTACAAAAAACCCTACCATTTCATTTGGAATGTAGGTTTAGGTAAGTTAAGTAAATCTCATCTGGTAGATGGCCACTTTTTTGCCAAAAACTTTTCCACTTGACAGCACCTAAAAGCAAAGTGAGACTTTAGCATTATCAATTCAGATTGTATAAAAAATGACTCACTCGCTGCTCCTACTCCGCTATCTCTTTTTTGTATCCGAGTGTAGGAGCATACTACTCATTGCTACTCTAGTTTATATACCGATTTCTCCTTGTAACATCATCATCATGAGAATGGTCTCTCTAGTTCTTATCATCAACATACGAGTGCGTAAATGCGAGGAAGGTCGCCTCTGCTACAAGGGAAAACCTCGATACTGACCTGACAAAGGAAGGAATTTTTGGAGAGGAAGGAATGCAAGGAACAGAACGCTCCAGAATACACAGAGTGAGTGTGTAAAATTCAAATATTACAAATCCAATNAGAACGCTCCAGAATACACAGAGTGAGTGTGTAAAATTCAAATATTACAAATCCAATCTTTTCCCTTAGTCTCTCCCTCGGTTTTTGCGAGTTCGTGAGCCTGAATGATAATATGGGAAATGGGACGCATCTTTGCCATGATCAATTTTTGTGCTCACTTACTTGCTAAATTGAAATCTCATATGAAGATCAGCAAATAATACAAAAACCCTTTTGTGCAAACTGCGTATATATGTATATACAAAACTTACAGTGAAAGTACAGTTATTTTCGGTGGCGAAAAGAGAATTTTTTCTCTCTCCCTTTCTCTACACCGCTTACGCTTCCTTTTCTCTTACGCTTTCCGTTTCTGGAAGCCGATCAACTTCAACTGATTCTCTCTTTCCGAAATGTGTGTCTCCAACTCGTAGTTATTGTTATAATAGGAATATTTTTGACGTTGGGCACATAGTTGAGCAGCAGTTATTTTTTTCTAGCTGCCTGCACACACTGTGTACGAGAGCCACACACAGGACATACTCAATAAAAGGACATCATATATAGTACAAAGAATGCAGTCAAGTCACACGATAAGGATGATTCTTCATTCCTTCGCACAAGCTCGTACACACACACTCACACGACAAATATGTGTACACACAGTGAGAGAGAAAGACTTGCCTCAAGAAATGACTTTCCTCTCTCTCTCTTTCTTCGTCTTTCGCAAAAGAAAAGAAGTATTGAAGGAAGGAAAAAAGGAGTCAAGTCAACTTGTCTTGAATGCCCGCTGGAATGCAACTTAAGGAAAAGTTTCTTTCATTCCACTTTCCCCTTTTTCTTGTCTGATGCCTGGCAGGCCAAGAAGAAAGAGAAAGAAAGAGGAAAACCCGTGTGCTCTGTAATCGCGCACCAAACAGGCTCGATATCCGGCCTGTACACACCACCACCTCACCAAACCTAACCGTCTCCACTTACTTTTCGCATTTTACTAAGAAGGATCAACTAAAAGTGTACGCAGTTTTGAAGATATAGTCAATGAAGTTTGAGACTAGCTAGACTTTTCCTAGAGGAAAATGCAATAAATGAGATGAAATAAACTGCATCATCTAGCCGTGATAGCGAACGAGTGCGAGCGGCACATTATACACAATCCCGTATGTATATCAATTTTTGCTCTTCTCTAGAGTTCCTCGCTAATGCTACACAGTCTAGAGGAGGAAAATACCATATGAGTTCGTTTTTTGTTGAAAATAATAATAATAATAATAGTAATAATAGGAGCAATGAGTAGATAACGGTATAGAAAGTACCCCCTTGAATTTTTCCCCTTCGACTCGATGAACCAACGAATCACACCATGCACATACTCCCGCTGCATCCAGATAGGCTCCAAGCTCCGAGTTTTACCACTAATTCTGCATCACTTGGAGGCATAAAAAGGAGGCAAGAGCCTCCGCTTGAAATTGTGTATATTACACCACAAGAGATGAGAACAGCAGACTAGGACTTTTTGTCTCGTGCAATCGGCTGGTCGTGGCACACAAAAACTGGAGTCGACGACATACCACTAAAGTATCCCACTTTCATTCCCAATGGCATTAATAAAATTGGTTGGAATTCACTTTCAGTAATTTTCTAGGGTGAACTATACACAATCACACGAGGAAGAACGCAGCCGTAGTCACCAAGAGTTTGTTTGGTGTAATGCAGTATTATACACTTTTTTCGTTTCAGCTGAAGAGACGATGTTCACAACACATTTTTTTCTGGTTCATTCATTCATTCATTCACTTGTTCAGTCAGTCAATTTCACTGGGCCCTTCCTTCCCCAGATCGTCTTTATGTAATTTCTGTCAGTGAGGAATTTCCTTCGTTATTCCCCCTTCAACTTTCTCTCGCTGCTTATTTCTTCAACACCATAAACTGGTGGAAAT
>JAHZMW010001072.1:0-29148 GCA_027743745.1 Alloscopus bannaensis | reverse complement strand
AAGTGACCTAGTGAAGCTCGACTTTCGTTTGTGGTTTTTGCTGAATTTTTTTGAATGACAAGTCAGATTAAACAATTTATAAATAATGTGTGTCGATCAGAGTTTGAAAAATGGCAGCACAAGTGCAAGTACAACTTTATATAATAGGCAAACTGTACAAATAGGTGAACAATGACTGAGCGATACACACACAGCCATTGATTTACATACATCCGTACTATATAGCATAAGTTTACGTATGCGCGCTTAAAACTATATAACATTTGAATCTCTTGCCAAAGTATAATATGATTTACCGGAATATTTAACTTAATCAATTTGAATGTATTTAGGCCAGTAAAATCTATTTCTTCTTCTTCGCTTGTCCTTGTCTGCTTTTAAAATCCATTGGCTCCGAAAGACTACTTATAGCTTCCTGAACAGTTGCATCGTACAACCAGGATTTCTTGATTTTGAAAGATAAAACGTCCTTTAGCGACTCGGTAGCCTTGAAAATACTGCGAAATAATACAACAAGACAATTTAAACTAGAGTTGTACCAATAACGAAAAAGACAGTTTTTAAGCTACTGAATCTGGTTCTCCGTGGTGCGGACCAGGCATCCAGTGTTTTTGCAATGTAAATATTTGTTTAATGTCAGTAGCATGAGAAAAACTCACTGTAAAACTTGACGAGGGCAACTGCTGGTTAATAATTTAAACTGGCCCGTTTTTCCAAATGCTGGGACGAGCTCATTTAAGAAATATAACTTGCAACTGCTATCTGACTCGTAACGGGCCACATCAGCATTAACCAGCGCATCCAAAACCATTCTGACAGCTTTTGTTACGATTCTCTCCGAAAACTCAGAGTCTGCTAATGTAATGGCCAATTTCTGCAGAAGGTCTTGAGGTAAAACTCCTAAACAATGAAAAAAGAATCAACCTCTGATATACATAATGTAAAAATTGAATTAAAGCTTCAAAAAATAAAGCAACAAAACTCACCCACATATCTTTCTACAATGGCAATCATAAGAAGACACAGCTTATTGTCCGTCAGCCAGCTTTCGTAGTTATTTTCGAATGAAGCCAAGATTGGTTCTTGTATATACTCCCGTACTTCATCAAATCTCGCTTCGTCAGACTTTTTTCTGTAATTGCAATATGACATTAAAAAATTAGTTGACAAGTAAACTCCTAAGCTACACATGTAAAATATATATATATTCATCAACTTCCAGCACTTACGACGTTCTAATACTATCTCCTTCATGTAATATCGCAATATCCTGTGGATGCATAAACTTTGTGGATCGTTGCACCAATAAAAATTCTAACATCTTTCTTGCCTCTACATCCTGAATAAGTTTATCTAAGGAATCCGTAAATTCTTTCAAGACAGCCTGCAAAAAGTAACAAGAATTAATGTCCAGTAGCTGATAAGTTCAGTAATCATGCGAATTGAAAAAATAAACTATAACTTAGTTATCATTGCTTACCTTGCTTAGCAATTTTGTGTCATCTGTTGACTCAATGAAAGCCATCAAAAACATCCGCCCGTTATAACTTTGAATGAGTGAAACAATTTTTCCCTTCAGGTTCTTGATAATGTGCTTTCGTACCTAAACAGATAAGTTGAGCTCTAAACAATTCAATAGCCATAACCCAATCCATATTTCCCAGAGTTTCCACAGTCATTAATAGGAATCGTGGGAATAATACTAACAATATTAATTCAATATCTTACATGTGCTGTCGCCAGCCACACCGCCCATAATGTTAGTGGGCACTTTGACGTACGGCTACACAGGAGTGGTATATTGTCACCAATCGTTTTCAGAAACTCCTCCACATCCATTCCCGTTGATTTATGTGTTTGAACACATAATAATATTAAATCTTGCACGATTTCGTACCGCAAGGTCTTCCTGTTTATAAATCACAACAACAGTATTTACAATTAATTATATAATCTGATCGTATTGTATTGACCTTTAAAAATGAAGATCCACAAGGCAAACATACCCAACCAAAATCGACTGCACAAATAACTTGCAACTCTCCACCACATCCTTTTTACATTTTGAAAACACTTCCTGAGGGACAGCATCACTCTCACAAGGCATATTCCCCAAGGCTAGCTTATTCAAAAGTCGCTTTTTAGCTCCATCATTGCCTCTTGTGTACGCAGCATTCAGAACCTTGATACATTTGAAACTGGGATGCATCGATGATTTTGACGTCATTGTTGTAACCAATGCCCGAAGGCCTTTCCCATTGCTCAGACAAGCATCGATGAACTGATTTACAGTTGCAGGTGAGCCAGTTTGTATCAGTTTTATAGCAACTTTATAACCATTGCTCTTTATAAGTAGCAGCTTCGCTTCCACAGACCTAAGAGAAAATCGATTACTTTGTATTAACTGTCTGCGATGCTGGCATAAAATATTAATTAATTATCAATGCGCTCAGCACTTACTCATACAAACTTAAAATATATTGCATCTCCTTCTTGTTCATCGGTTCTATTAAAGATGCAATAATCTTCCCCATACCTTTCATCCTAGCCAACTGAAAACAACAACAAAAGGTTTTAAATTGGTGTTTGCTTACAATTACAAGTTCTACTTCCCCCGTCCCCCGTTTTAATACAAGATTAATATTTCGTACTTCAGCCGCATGATTTTTAATTAGCTCAAACGTAGATTTCATCAGCAATTGCTTCTCCGCCTTAGCCATCGTTTTGTCCGTGTATAGCTGATAATTAGCCTTAGCCTCTGTTACAATCTTAATCAACTCCTGCTTCTGCGCCTGACTTCGTTTATTGCTCTCCTTCTTGCCACTATTCTTCCCTCCGCCTGCAGTTTGTTTCGATTTCCATCCTCCTAGTTAATACAATTCAACCCTTCAATTATAATCCACAATTAAATCAACTTTGCCGACCTTATCTACCTCAAAGTAAACTCATTAAATTCTGACATACCTTTCTCCTGTTTCGGCTTCCCAGCCCGTCCACCATCTCCGTCATTTCCACTTTTCACCCTGGGCGTCTTCAATCCACTATTCTTAACCTTTTTCGATGGTGGTGCTGATCCTAAACAGGTAATCACACAAAACCATTATCAATCATGACCTTCAACGTCCGCTAAGTCCCCTGCCCCCGTGGCACAAGTTTCCAAAAATAATACCACACTTGCTCCAAATACTTACCACTCTTCCCATCGTTAGATCCGTCATTCTTTCTCTTCGTATTCAAATTCATCCTAAAAAATCTGGAAACAACAATTGACAATCCTTCGACTTCCTTTCCCTGGAACTTGACAGTTATAGATGAATATCACTTCCAATTTCCTAATTAATTCTAACCGAGTCTCTCTCTACAAACTATCAGTAATTTTCAACTCCTAATTACTACAAATTCAAACAACAGGCTCTTGAAAATTAAAAATTATTGACAATCGCTTTTCTTGGAGAAGTGCTTTCATAAAAAATCGCTCACATGCACACCTAGTAGATGCATGCTGGTTTGTTATGAAGCGTAACACACACATGTGCTACGCGCTTGGATGCATTCATAAAGTTGAGGGCATCGTGAGAGACTCACTGAGTAAACGAATACATGACCAGAAAAATGGCTAAACAAAGTGAATAAGAATCTAATTGTACGTAGTGATTAACTACTGAATCATATCATTAGATTTGCAAATTAAATAACATAACTCGCATTGTCATCATTTACAATTTATATCATTTATATTAGGGAATCGTGAACAAAATGCTGGGTAAGTAAATGGTACATGTGTTTCGTATGGAATGATGTTTGCAACTTTTGTTTCTAAAAGAAGGTCCAGATGAATCCTATTGTCCTCTGGATTTCTGTTCTTGGAATATGTCAATTGTCAGAATTTAGTGACTGGAAACTTGGAAAAAAATCTTCGTGACTATAGCCATGAGGCAAGAGAATTAAAAGTACGATAAAAGGACTTATAGTATAATATATTAAAACGCTTGTTGGATGTTTAACCGAGAGTAAAATTCATAATGAATAGGATGAATCATGAGATTTTATAAAAAAAATCTTTCGCTTTTTGTTTTGCGCTTTGTATTGTATGATTGCTGATGTCACTTGTCAGTCTTGCTAATGAGTACAAAGTCAGGATTGTTTATTCTGGGTAAATAAATCCTGGGTATTTTCTGTCTATACGATGAATCTACTGGAGAATGAGAATAAAGGAGCTTCATTTCGTCTTCACTTTCTTCACATTTTATCACGATCTTTTTTCTCATCGTAACAACTGTACTCGCATTGTTTCTTTTTATGTTCATGTACGCTTTTGTTTTATGCTTTTTGTTAAGTAACACAACCGTCTTAGCCGGAGAGTTTATATTAAATGACTAAAACCTAAGTCTGCTCGCAGGAATGCTAAAATATGTATGTGTGTGAAAATTGGAGAGTCTGCAAACGTGTGAGAGATTTCCAGGAAAATAGTTAAGTAACGAGCTTCTTAACAGATTATTCACCAGCGTGTATATCGGATTGCAAGTGATTATAGGAAGCTTTTACGCAATTGCACCGTATATTACTCGTCTTGTCACATAGACATACGCTCATCGTGATTCACCATAATATTGTTGTGGGTTGTGTGCTTTTCATAAACTACCACAGACGTGTGTACAATAGGTTCACTAGCGATGATTCATAATATTTATAGACTACATTAAAAAATTATTTGATTCACAATTTCGTTGAAATTCAATCCTAATAAAACCGCAGGAGTTTTTTTTAAACGCTGTAAAGAGTCTGTATATACAAATCGTATATGTAAACGATACAGATTTTTTGAGCCAGCAAAAGCCACTTTTAGTTGAGCCATAACATCTAGATCCAAATTTAAGTTGGAGTTGATCAAGTAGTTGAACCGTACCTTTTGGTTTGCAATACCCTCAAAAGATCCGTTTTGCTTATATAGGTACGCATTATATAATGTGTTGACAAACATTTCAAAGTTCGTCATGATTTGATTAGCACTCATAATCGTTAAATACTTATAGATGTTCTTTTGTTACACTGCATCTCGTAATTTGAGGCACTCTGCAGCGTGAAGGATTATAAGATACGGCCAATCAGTTTCCATAATGTTGGGTAATAATGGAAAATGGGGAACTATTGCTGTACCACAATGCACATTTTGTTTGATTTGTAAACATTCGCCTTGTTTTTCCTAGAAATCCAAACATGGGTTCACCCACATTTCAGCAAGTTCATGGCGTGCATAATTTGTGTTCGTGAACATGGAACGAACCCGAAGTCAACAACGCGATACAAATGCAGCCACGCATAGTACATCATTTAGGTTCAATGACGATTTTAATCGAGTTACATATATTAGATGAACTTCCAACGAGTGTGAAAGTGTCAAGATGGAAGCTCCTAATATCACATCTGCCATTCCTCCCGACACTCCAACAAATTATAATCAGTATGCAATTATAGAGTCAGCAAACTCATTGAAAACGGACAACGAAGTGGAAAGACTGCAGGACATTGTCTTCCTCACATTATATTCTGTAACGTGTGTCCTATCATTACTGGGAAATTCTTTGGTGTGCTACGTCGTCTTCGGGAAGTCATCCATGAGAAACTTCACCAATCTCCTTTTGGTCAACATGGCCATTTCTGACATCCTCTGCGCCCTCGCATTCCCTGCAGGCCTGCTAATTTGTTGGGACAGCTTCCTCATGAGTGCCGGCAAGGTGGCTTGTGTCACTGCCAAAGTTATTCAGCTGTGGTCATTCCAAGTGTCATCGGTCACAATGACATTAATAGCTCTCGATAGGTTTATGCTCGTGACATTTCCTCTAGTGAGAACTCACAGGGTTTTGCCAGTTTCGGTTGTGATCATGTTAGTGTGGTTGGTGTCATTTAGCATTATTGTTGGAACGTCTCCGTCACTGGCATTCCACCGCTTTTTTAACCCAACTGCCACAGGTTACATACAATGTGAAATTGTCGTGGTGTTTGCATCTGGAGTGCTTACAGCAACGGAACAAAGGATTCGGCTGATAATAGCGAATCTGGCTCACTTTTGGATACCTTTACTGGTTGTGGTTGTAACGTATGGGAGCATTTCGTGGAAAGGTGAGTCAAAAAATTGAAATGCATACCACAAACTATAACTGCGTGGCAAATGTCATGAACATATATTAGAATGCATGGTTTTTAATGATTTTCAGTATTTAGGAGAAGAGTCGGCAGCTTAACAGCGTTGCAGCAAGATGCACTTCTGCGTGCAAAGTGGAAGACAATCAAAATGCTGATTGCGGCTGTCGCAGTATTCCTTCTTTGTTGGTTTCCATTTTTCATTCTGAATTTGCTCGATTTTATTGGGAATCCGCAGCGAAAACGGCCGTGTAACAAGTCTGGACCTTTTTTCATTGCGGTCTGGATTGCATTTACTAGGTTTGCTCAATATGAAAAAAGTAACAAATTTTATACAATCAATACGTTTTTATTTATTATTAAGAAGCATTTTTTTTCGGATGGAATTGTAGCTGCTGCTGGAATCCGATTGTGTACTGGATCTACAGTGAAGACTACCGTAATGGACTGAAGATATTTGGAAGCATCTTTGGAAAATGTTTTACACGCTGGCGATGCTCTCAACAGAAAATGACCATTTCAGACCAATCCAGTCAACGACCTGGGTTAAAAGCTTCAAGGTTCTATACGAGTAATGAGGATTGTCGGTGTTCTTCAGTGATCGCGACATAGGACAGAAGAACATGACAGGGATGTAGTCGATTCCAGAATCGAGTCAACTGTTCGAGTGGAAGGCAGTGATTCAATGAGTAATCTGCATGGGTTTTATGTGTATGTAGCTACCTGAACTGAGGGCAGGTATGAGCTGCGGTTGACGGAATACAACTTGATGACAAGTTGTTGATTTCCCGAACTTAAAAACAAAGGGTAAGCCATGACTCGTACTATTTTGAAGATGTACAATGTTACTCGTGTATTTTAGCCAGCCCAATGTTTGATTATATGTCGGTAGTCAAATGACTAATTCGCTCTCTTACATACAAAAAACAAGACTCATTTGAAAAGGGAGTTACGAAGTTGATGGGGGCATTTAAAGGAGGATTGAGCTAATGACTCAATTTTGTACTGCACGAATAAACTACAAAATCTATTTTTATTCATGGCTGAATTGCAGCATGAGAATGGTAGCATTTGTAGATGACAAATACTTCAAATTTGCATCGTAATTACCCTCTGACCACAACGGATGAAAATAGCTTGTCAATTTATACTGGAATTTGTTTAGCGTGAAGGGCACCTTCACTAGAGGTTTTTATATCAAATTTTGTAAACTGACACTGCAATCATATGTAATAAACTCAACGGTGATGTCATAGTCATGACCAGTGTAAAGTTTTCGTCACTTTTTCTGTCGACAAACTTCCTCAATATTATTGAATTTTTACCTAACTCCGTTGTGGAGTTTCGTGACCAATTTGCTTTTATTTGCGACGTCCGAGGCCTAATGTGATGTTAGGTGGGAAAATGAAGTAAGGGTTGGTTCTGTAAACTACATTAGAATCGTGGTAGATTTGTATAGACTGGAAATTTATGAAAGCATACATAAATAAATACATTGGAATTAGAAAATTTTAATAAGAATGTGTTTATTCCACGAGGAGCTGAAAAATTAGCTGTCTTATTAGAAACAGCAATTACTGTTAAAAATTGATTTTTCTAACGAGTATGTGCGTAATACAAGCCAACCACATCGGCCCGCAAGTTGTTTCGGTTCGAAATATCCTAACACTATGAAACCGTACGGATTTTAAAATGTTTAAACCGCTGCAACTTATCATTTAACGTATCTCGGGCTCATGCTCTTTGTATGCGACGAGCTTCCTTACTTGCAACGAGCCACAACGATAAATGTTCAATTTATATTGTGCTGGAGGCTCTGTGGTTTCTGTCAGTTTAGTACACTTCATATTCCATACAATCAATAATCATCACCAACAATAACTTCTCCAATGCAGACTCAAGCGTAAACCGCCATTTGAGTACCTAAAACTTCTGGGAAATACATTTCGCACATTTACATCCAAATACTCGCTTAACCTTACATAATACTGGTCAGTGTTTGTCAAATACCTATTATCGAACAGGAAAGACTGTATAAATTTCAGCTTAATAAATGCGTAAATGATACACCCATATATCACATATTAGTTGTACACCACATCATCCTTGAGTACGGCCAGGAAGCCACAGAAAACATGCATTTACCAGATCACAGAGATCCTGCGTCGTGGCGATACTAACTAGAGAACGAAACCTGTGATTTCCACGGTATAATAGTAATATCCGTGTACCAAAAACCTTAGGACATGTGGAGAGTGAAGAGATGGTCTTAGTTTCCTATCTACCGTGAGTGAGAGCACATCCTCAAAAGCGACTCCACAGAGAGTGACCACTCACTATTAGAAGCCAGCGACAAGGACGTCATAAGCTCTCTCGAGTCATCATCAGCAACGTTTGGTTGTGCGGCTGCGTGAAGACAATAGAGGTATGAATAATTATATAATTTGGGGGTATTCCTAGTGAAATGAATCATATTCTAACCACAAAGAAGAAGCATGTCATCAAAATTGTTTGTAGCTTTTTAGAGTATTACGTACCTCAAAAGAGATAGGATCTAGGAAAGTACAGATTAGACACGTACGCACTTGTTACATGAAATGCAATCAAAGAAGATTACTCTTTGTTAAAGCTCTTTCCAAGTTAGTGCCTCTCAGTTACTCCTAAGAAGTCTTTCCTGTCAGACAGAGTTTTGTCTGGATTTGCTAGTACAATTTGTTAGTGTGAATTTGTAGGCATATGTAATAAATAGTTCTCATGCGGTACTCTTTTGTGAGAAATTTATACATTAGCATATATTACATATGAGTATTTAAAGTTAATCCTGATTTGCAAACCAGTTTATAAACTGACTTGCGTTAATAATTGGTTATTGTTCTGGAATTTCCTAACAGGTACTCCTCCATTCTGTGTGATTCCAGAGGAGAGTGAGGATTTCTCTTTGAAGTCTGAATATAGCTTGTAAAATTTTTAACGCTTATTAAAGGTGAGTACAAATTATATTGGGTTTTTGTGGAATGAAATTTTTAATTTATTCTTGTACATCAAGAACTTGTATTTAAATTAGCATTAGCTCCGTGTTAGTACAAAGTGGCCTTGATACACTGTTTTAGAAAGCGACCAGGAACCTGCAAGGTCTGGTACTTGTAGTGTTGCTTCAAATTTTTTTTGTGGTATTTCCTGCATGAACAATGCAACTCCAGTTTCTATATGTAAAAGCGTCGTATTGAAGGGTCTACGTGACGGTTGTGTTCAATACGTTTGCTTTTGGGAAGGATTGTATCTTGTCAATGTTTGAGGAAGTAGAAGGCTACTATAATTGTAGGGCTCCTGAAAAATTCCATTGAGAACTGTACCGTATATTTCCTTCTCTATTTTTAGAATCCACAAAAATGGACCCTCAACTAGCAGAATACTCGACACTGGACGGTGTGATCGGTTTAATTGTTCTCACAGCCTACCTCATCGTCTTAGCCTTGCTCTTCATGTTCAGCTCAACAGCCCTGATATACAGTGAATGGATGGGAGGGAAAGTGAGACATCCTTTGCTCACCTTTATTTCCAACATGGTTCGACCCCTCCTCTGGCCCCTTTGGGGAAAGTGAATAGCATGACCTCGAATAGGAAGCATTTAAAATTACTTAACATTATTCACCCTAAGGTTACCCCATTTTGTATTTGTCATCAGTGCTATATCACTGTTGTAATTTTTTGTAGAAACCAATATATTTTCAAGACTGTGCAGCCATCAAATTCTTGTGATGTAATGTTTCAGTGAGCTGAAGAATAAGATTTAAGACTCTGTCGTTCATTAATATACACAGATAAAAATAAAGAATTAAACGCGTCAGTCGTGTTTATATTTTAAAGAAAATGTTTGCCTACCCATTTCAACATGTGATAATTAACTTATGCAGCTCTGGCTAAGTTTTGACGGGCACCGGTTTAATGTTCATTGGACATGTTAGGTGCTTCCCTGAATCCAGTGGAAACTTTGCAACTGGATTTTTGTACTGGAAGGCGAAGGACGCATCCGCCTTCGAAGATCTTGAGGTGCTATGTTTATCTGGCAAAGTGTTGAAATTCGTCTCACACTTCTTGATTTCACAAGTGCTACATCTTCAGGAGTACGCAAGTGCATTGTTTAATTTTTCATTTGCACTCTTTGCGAGTTTCAAATGCATGACGCACACTAATTGTAGGATGAGCATCATGTTAGAGTAACATACCTGCAAGCAACCCTTTAAAAAGTGACAAAGACCATGACATCCTTTCGCTGAATATTATGTAAAATTATGCAGATTCTTGGGGCTCAAGACAATTCAGCGTTTTAACCACTGCAGTTGCACTCTTCGTAATTACATAAAGCTCTGAAGAATATAATTGTGAACAATATATACTCCATGAAATTCTTCAAAATTTATAAAGCTAAATGTCCATCTACCCCGGATCTCGTTTTTGAAAGATGAAGCTACGAAATGCTTGGGTAATTCCTACGCAAGAGATGTTTAGTTCTGATCTTCACAACTCTAAAAACCACTCTCGCTCCCACTCTGCCTTGCCCATCCACTCGAGGTAATGAACTGGGAAATCCTCGGCTCTTAGAAATACTACGACGTACGACAAGCCGTAATCTGTTAGTATGAGCTCCATAAGTGTAAGCTATTAGTTGTCATTTTGATGTGCTAAAAGAGTTGCGTTTTTTTCTATGAAGGGAAGACAGCTATTTTGTGAGTGAGATTTTATATGAATTTGAACAATAAACTAATTCATTGAAGTTGCACTCATTGATAGCAATTTTTTTGTATTTATTGCTAATGTTGACTTTATGTGTCACTTTTAATAAAGGGTAAATGAGGCTGAGGACAACGTATGTAACATTCCTATTGTTTTATATTATTGGCAATCATTTCCACTGCATTTGTGATCACCGGGAAGTCTAATGTGGTAAAGCAGGAAATTTCCTGACAGTTGTCACTTGTATTAAGTGGTCAAATGAGTTCATCAAAAAATTCCATGTGGTTTGTTACGTTTTTGTGGGGTTCACGTGCATTCAAGGAAATATGGAGATTGGCTTAGTTTGCTATGGACAATTGACATATTCCTATATGTAACGCATAAGTAGAGCTCGTGTCGTTGAGTAAACTTGCATTTTAATCAACAATCCAGGAGTCAATAAAACAAAAAAAATGTAGCTTCCGCTATCATTCGTAGACGAAAAAATACTGAATTAATCCTGTCATGTATGCAAATCAACAAGGTCAAGTGCCACACGGTCAGATGGATGAGTTACTCATTTGTCATGCTCTACGACAAAATGATGATACAAAGGTACATCACAAAAAAGAAGAGGTGTTTAGTTTAGGTTATTTCAGTACATATGTACAGTACATTAGACATTTAATTTCACGAATATGTAGGTACTCACAATCTTGATATTCGTTTACGTTATAGATGAGTGCACTCCATTACCTAGCTTTGAATTGATTAATGCATGTTTGTTCAGCAGCCTTAAAGCTAACGATGAGTAATTAGTACAAGGAGGCACTACTGTCATCACCAAGTCCATCTGTCGGTATACATTCGACTCGAAAGTGTTTTAAAGTGTATTGTTCACCGGACGGTATGCATCACATTTTAAAGGTATATTAATTTATATTTTAAGCAGGGTATTGGAATCGGTTTACAATGGACTTTGTATGTAGAAATATTTTTTTTTCTGAAATTCCTCACATGTCAAAGGTTAAGCACATCGGTACTCTGCGAGCAGAAGTCTGCTTCCTTTTCATACTGACTGCATTGTAAATGTTTGCAAAGTTTAAGACTAGAGATGCATGGTATGTTGGGTAGGTTTATCATGATTTCGTCATTTTCACATTTGACATTGAATTCTTCAATTTAGACTAGTCCATTGTCAAAGACAGGACCTGTGTGCTCCTTGATTACTCAGATTCATCTCAAACCCAAAACGATTAGTCAGTTAAACCTCGTTTATGTAACCCACAAAAATTCAAGCTTGATGCACTTTTTAATTTGTGCGTCATCTATAAAATAGGCTTTGAATTTAATCATACCTTTCACAACAATCTAAATAAATACAAAAAATATAAATGCCAGTCTCAACCAACGATTGTTGCACACAGTCGCACCAAATTTTTCTAAAAATTTTAGACCACAGAAAATGTCGCTTATTAAAGCATGCACAATCGTCTCACATTTCCCCGTTTCTTACCGCCAAAGCTTCAACCTGAATCTCTTCCTAAACCCAACTAAACACCTCAAACCAACTTTTAACTCCAAACTTTTAATTATTTCATACCAACTACAAATGCTACTCCAAATATTCATGCAAAATTAGTAGTAAACCAATACATTCCCCCTTACTAAGCAAATTAATAACAAATTTAATTAACAATTTCCGGTGAAAAATCTGGGTAAAAGTCAAAGCCAAACTGAAACTGTCTCGAAATTTCTCTGCCTTTTGGACGATGAGAGTGTGTCAGTATCGCTTAAAGAAGCCTGACTCTCCACCATTTAAAGGCGGGGTATGCGACGTTTTTTATGTATGTGTAAAATGTTTCCAATAAATAATGGGAGATTTGTCAAAATTGCATAATGTGTAATTTACGTCGATTTTAGAGTCAAAAAGACCTTAATAATAGAAATGCGAAGCGTGACCGAGTTGGAGCCCCAGAACGAATGAGATTTTTAACTGTTTTTTACGAGATTTTCAAGTACACGATAATTGGCTGTAATGTGGCGGCTGAGCCTTAATTAGGAGTTTTATACGTGGTTTCATTTTGTCCACGGAGAGATATTATGTTAAAAGTATTTTGATTTGTGAACGACCACCTCGAGTGTATATTGCTTGAGGTACTGGTAAAAATGTGCATTTAGCATTTAACGTGACATTCTACCTTGATAACTAATTTGAGCTGTAAAAATGTGCACATATTGCTTCAAGAAAGTGCAAGACGAGCAGGTAGGTAGACCGGAAACAAATTATGAATTTCGCTATCAAACCCAGAGGACATTAGCGTGTCTTCTCTTTCATTTGCACGATTTTTTTATAAGTGACTCAATTCCACTCGAGCCAGTACGCAAATCGAGATGTAGAGTGACATATTTATCACTGCAGCGTGTCCTGTTAAAAAGAGCGACTAGACAGACGAAAATGGGACCTGCACCCCACCCCTAGTAAACCATCGTTGTGTGATATGTCAAAGAGTCAAAATTCTGAGTGAGGTGCTACAACGGTACCTGTTTTGCTCATCTACACATGTTTTATCATGCCTACTTGTGTGGAGGACAGGTTTCTTCAACTGGAAACAGGAAATGGTGTGTTAAATACTGATAGCATTTTAATGGAACATTTAAGCATTGTCGGCCGGGACAGAGGAACCTACGATAACACTCTTTTTGGTCTTTCACAAGGTCACCACACTTTGTTGACGTTCTCCTCATCAAGTTGATCACAATATCGTGCAATGTTTATGACTGACCACTGTTCATTTTGTACTTGATGATTTTTTTTGTTATTTTTCATGGATTATAAAGCAACGCGATTGATAACGTTGAATGAAAGCCAAGAATTGTCATTTGGTGGATGTATTTACAAAAGATTGCTATTTGAACCAAAGTTGGATTCCCGTTTACCCCAAATATGTATTTATTGTAAGTTTCACCGTTGTAATTTTGATTTAGTACAAAAAATATTAAAAAAATCGTCACGCTTATTTTTTTGTAAGATGCACTCTAAGTAAGTGCTTGGAAATCCCGAATTTTATACTGAATTTTATGATTATCTTCAAAATGAAATTTGTCTAATGTCGGGTCAAAAGTCAGCAGAAATAAGACATAATAATGACTTGTAGCATTTTTATATACCGGCAGAGCTAATAAAAACAACCACTTCAACAGTTCATTGGCCGTTTACTCGTGGACGGTTTTCATTCATTTTTTTAAAAACTCCTTCCCAAACCTCTGCCGGGATCAAGGAACTGAGAATTGTAAAAATGTTGACGCTTGTGGGGCAATGATTGATGTGCTTCAGGTAAAATGTAAAGTTCGGCTCAATGACTAATTTTTAACAGGAGGTTTAAAAGGAAAGTTGGGTGTTTGTAAGGATTTTTGCTCTGATTATCTTAACTCTGTAAGAAATATGGGTCGCGATGAGCCAGTGGAATTTCTGATAATGAATTGTGAAAATATTCAGCAGTTAACTAAAATATTTCATTGGGTTAGATTAAATGGGGTTGCCTAATTGTTGATGTCGCCAAGTAGTATTGCAGATGTGTATAACCTTGGGAAATCTCATTTACGTAATCAATACTCATAAAAAGCTGGAGTAATTTTTGGAGTGGAAATTTTTTTGTGTTATTTAACCTTTTATTTTTGTGAACGGATGGCCCTGCAAGTTCTAGTTTTTGCACACAACGCGTGTTGCATTTGCATTGTCAGATGACCATGAGCGAGTGCCTGATGGTTATTTTATTAGTAGAGAAAGAAATATGAAAATAATTACACTTTGGCACAATGCATAATATATAACAATCCTGTAAAATAATTAGTAATCCTGACCAAGTATGTTGTATTGACGAGTTGTACTTGTCCTTCCACAACACCCTGTCGGGTACTACGCAATCGTTTTATTGAAGCTCATCCAAAGCTGTCCATGAATTTACAAACTTCGCACTTCGCTGCTTCCACACTCCCTGCACATTTATGGAGCGACACAACAGCTATAATTTTTACCTCAAATGAAATCGTTTTTCTTCGAAATGAAACAATTTGTTTATTCCAAACACACTAAATAAATCAGCAGGGGTTTATCTTGTTATCTGCAAAAGGCTGGCGGAGATAAGCACGATTTAAGTCCACATTCATATTATTTCCAGCTAATAGACATTTTAGTCATATAATCCATAAGATTAGACTATTCTAAGGACTAAGATCATGAACTACTTTTTACTCCTTTTGCAACATGGAGGGTGATATGTGCTGGAAGTAAATCGAGACTTACAAAGTGTTTGAGACGAAAAACTGACATTTGTTCCCACTACCACCAGTTATGGTCACTCATTCTGTAATCAATGAATGTGTATATTTAAAGCGAATGTTCTAATTCCGAGTTAGTATTTCAACCATGACGTTAGCCCATGTTTGCACGATTTTTTTTAGTGAAACTGGAATGTTGTTTGTAATGATATTAAATGGCACATGTATCTACATTCATCAGTTTTGACCGGCTATTATTTGTATTTTTCAACCAAAAAACGTGCAAAAATGAGTAAGTAGCTTCCCTTGTTTTGAACACCGCCTTATGAATGCATAATGAGCTTAATGGCGCATCATCAGTCAAGCTTGGCTTGGTAATTTTGTCCAGTGTTTTCCACAAACTTTACGATTGTCTAACAGCTCAAAACAATGGTAGTGTAGTGTAACCAAAATTTTCCGTCTGCTCAGGTCAGTCAAAAGACATCTTTCGGGATAAGCCAAGTTTGTTTTAACTAAATGTTAAACCCACAGATTATTTGCGCAGCATGCATCGAGGTCGTCACATCATGTAGACAATGTATTCTGCGTTCTATTGGATTACACGTGAATTGAAAGGATTTTCCGCATTTTATCCCTCACGTGCATGTAGAAACACCGTTAATACAATAACTTAATGACTTTGTTAAGAAATTATCTTCTTTACATTCAGCGACCCAGCTTTTCACCACTTCTTAATGTCCCGTTCACTTTTAAAAAAATTGCGTATTGTTTTGGATACAAAAGACGATACTTTTCCTCTTCTCATCTAACCGTTTGTCTAAAGTTTATGACCTAATGTGATGATCAAACTGCTTCTGAAAAGCCGTGATTTACTTTACACCCTTCGTAATTACTTTCGTAAGTTCTTTACTACTACTAGTATACGTTTTCCGCGGAGATTCTCCAGAGGTGTTGTTTCGATTGACCTTGCGACTTCGCTTATCATAACGACCACACGTGCATGCCATTTATGTTCAACTAAATATTGTTATCGTGAAACATTCTTCGGAGGTCAGGTAAGCGTGTCACGATGCATTCGAGTTTCTCGGCATCCCACTGGAAAGGACAAGTGGAAGATCATACATTCCGCAAGCAAACTTAATGAGATTGTTCACGCAACTTCCAGAGGGAAGTTTTCATTCTACAGAAGAGATTTCAATGCGTAATTCTACTGGATTCAATTGTTCTAGCAGGTAAACGAGCAAGAAAAAAAGGTGATTTATGCTCTTTGCTGAAACACAAAATTTTTGTAACTTAATAAGCTGGAACACGTGGTTTAAAGTAGACGCTAGGCAGCAGTGTCGATTGCCGACACTCACGTGCTCAACCGGTTTTCTAATAGAATCGGCAGAACATTCCACACCAGTTGAATCATTGTCATTTTAAAATCATTAAGATACAAACTTTAACACAACTTTAACCCTACCAAAATTTCTTGTTCGTTCTTTACTCTTTATCACCCAAAATGTCGCATTTTTCACTTATTGTATATGCACGGATTGAGGTACAATGTTCTTCCAAGGCTAACCACTCTCTTAAGATTAGAGCGTAAACTTTTCCATTAAAAATCTAATAGTTCAATATTTAGGTTCTGTGGTTGAAACACAAGACACAAGAAGGTGAGGTGGGCCCGGTTTAATTGTACAAAAAAAAGTACGCATCTGCTTAAAACATTCTTGATTTCATACATTTTATGAGTTTGTAAAGATTTTTTGTTCTTTTCCTGCAATTGGCCCTCTCTAAATGTGCGTCATTCGTTGCTTTAGCTGAATGCATCTTCGAGTGTTGAAATGCTGTTGTTTCATCGAAAGTAGCTTTAGTTTAATATTAGCTTGTTAGTTTTAATTTTTCCTGTGTATTTTTACACATTAGCACCTCAGTAAACGTGGTGATTTCACGTATTTGTAATTAATTACAAATTTTCTGACAAAACTAATTGATTAATGTGTGTACCACATTTTTCCTTAACTAGATATTGCGGAACAGTATTGGCCAAAGCTAATTATTTTTCGACCAAGTTTACTTACACACTATTAAATTAAAAATCTATTTATATAATTCAAATATGCACTTTAATGGATACGCAGTCAATGTCTTTGTTACTCATCTTTTCTGTAACATTCTAAACAAAGAAGAGCAGTCTAGAGACATTCAGGATTTCAGCACAATCCGTACCCGTAATCCATTACGTAAGTAATGAGGATCGGACTATCAGCAACTTTTACTTTTATCGAGCACAATGGCCTTTTTTGACGGTATTTACACAACAACCATTATTCATAATAAAGTATGCTATTAAATTCTCTACATGAAAAAATGCTTATCCAGTTCCAGTTAATGTTTTGTATTATACAGTTTTTCTCCGTTAATTAACTCATAAAATTCCTTTCCGTTAGATTTTCCTGTTTGTGTACCACACATTTCGTGCGAAAGTCTGCAAAAAATGAGGAGAATAAACATTTTATATAAAAAACATGAACTACAGGATCATAATAATATCTATGTTGTGCGGCACTTTACCATAAACTGCGAGATGCACATGCATAAAAATTGACATGTGTGGTAGACGTAACCTTTGGCTTATTATAATGTGTGACAGTGACCTTGTTATTATACGCCGTATACCTTCTGAGTTGAATAATGCAGAATGGTGTAAAACGTCCAAGGAATATTGTGCAAATAATTGTTAGCACTTGGTTACACCGCGTCTTGTGATTCACGCACATCCTCTGCTTGACGATGACGCACGCAATTCACGTTAACTGGACTTTATCCACACACGCTACACGTAACGTATTTACCATTTATTTTGAGCATTTAACAGTTTCGACATGGACAACTGGCAAAATGTCAGTGGGTTGAATGGGAAACGAAGTAGAGCCTTTATTTTATGTGATTGATGATTCTTTCGAGTATTATGTAAATTCATGCCCCAGTTTCCGTTATTATTGGGTTTGTCCAGTTCAAAGGGATTTCCTTACATATTTGTCAAATTTCAGAGTAAGTATTATGCAAACATCTAAACTTTTGACATTTTAGCTGATTGGGATAACCGTAGTGTTTGCCTCAGTTTCCAAATAGAAAAGCCACTAAATTGGCCTATTAACATTAAAAGTTTGAGCTAAAATAGCAGTGCCTCAATTAAGCTAACATTTTCAAAACAAATAATTATTGCATAGTTCACAGTTCCCTGCAACAAATAAACTTCACCTTCGAGCATCGGTGATTGATTGCTTAATTTGCTCACGAAATTACAGATTTTAGTAATCGCCATATTCCACCTTATTCTTTTCTGACAACCTTGTCGTGCATCTTTATAAATTGTAATCAGTAAAAAAAGTGGTTTATTCTGCCAAAAATGCAATTGTAGCCCTCATTGACAAGCATTGACTCGGCGAAGTGTGCTCAAAGTGTGCTGGGGCGTCAGTACTTTTTTAGAAATATTTTATTGATTTACACTTCATTTGTGAGATCATCCTTGTGAAGAAATGAGTTTCGAATGAGCGGTGGTTGCACATGCACAAATGTTCACAACCAGATTTGACACTGACATTAACAATGCGCATTCACACTAGAATTTTCATTGTAACCCTTACCTTGTCTAGTCTTTTATGACAGCCCCTTCGCTTCTAAAAAATCATCTATAAAATTGAAGCCTCCCAAAGAAATAGTAGTTTTGACGTTATGTAACTTGTGACTCAATCGCTTGTCAATCAACCATGACTGCAAACTGCAACGCGCATCTCCTCTCTTGTAAAACATTTACTCACATCATTGACGCTAGTACGTTGACTTTGACCACACAAGGCTAGAGTTCTCCACATTTTTCTCGAAAATCGCAGTGACCATCGTAATTTCGTCTAACTGGTCTCCTAATGGATTACGTGAGCCTCATACTGGTCGTCTAACAATTTGTAGTGCCACTGACTTCTAATTGAGATGCAAAGAGGAGCGATTAAAGACTTGTGAAATCTGTTAGGTGCATCCCTTTTTCGCTTCAAGTTCAAAATTATCCTCTTACTACAAAAGCGGTTGGGAATTGGTTGGATGTAACAAGCTTGTAGGAAATCCAAGTGACTCAATCGCATCGTTGATTACATTACCGTTTTTGTAAAGAAAAGGGTATACTTTATTTGTGGACGAAGGGCAAGGGTTGCGTAGTTCCTTTTGGCTCTTGAGGTTTTCCACTGTACGCACGTTGTGGTCCTTGATTAGCGTAAAATGGTGTGACGTAATGGAAGCCACGAGCTGAAGTTTGTTGTGGAAATAGTGAAGGCTTTGAATTTTTGACTTGTGTCAATAAAGGTGAACTTGACAAAAGGACAAAGAACGATGTTGCGGGAATATATTTGTAGCTTCCACCCGGACAAGTGTCTCAAGTTTTTTTATGGATAAATTAAACAATTTATGTAAGGTTGGGTAAACATTTCCGCAGACCAGAAATCCTATTCTTTTTACTGCTAAAAAGAGTTTCTGGTAATTAGAAGATTACACCATTTACGAATTCGCTAACACTGAGGAATTTATTAGAACCAATTTTGATGTTCACATTTTTTCTCATTACCTCAACATTTCGTTGTTGTATCACCTTTCGCTGTTGTGAAATTTTTTATGACCATACTGTTTTTTTTGTTGATGTTATTAAAACAATTTACAGGGCTCCTGTCACCAAGTTTGATTTATGTTACGATGTTGTTGAAGTAGCTAATTAAAATTTCAAAATTGAAACTCCTGTCCAAAAGCACTCACTAATTTACTATTTTTAGAATTTTTGCTCATATTCATGTTTTAATTGAATTTCAGTAGCTCCCTAGACAAACTGGAGACTATCTTTTTTATGTTTGTTTTTTTACACAAAAAACATAACGAACGCATGCATTTATTACGAAAACATTCCGGTTCTCTGAAATATTTGCTAATTTGTTTCTACACAAACGGCTTCACATACAATTACTTTTTATTATGATTATGATGATTTCGACGAGTCTACTACAATTATGACCGCATATAATATACCTATTTTATTGTACCGCCTCAAAAACCAATTTATCGTGTCTATACACGACCATTATCAACTTTACTACCCCTTCCTTCTGCAATTGTGCAGAGTGCAGGGAATAGGCAAATAAACTTTTAACTGCGAGTTGCTCACACATTATTGATCGAATTACATGAGGAAATTTACGATAACCAACAACTTGTTTACAACTCGCATTTCGATGTCAAGTGTCAAGCCTTTTATGCAACGACATTTGGTAATCATTGTAGATTAGAATGTGAATGGGTTGTGCTTCTCCTTTTCGAAATTCTTTAGTAGCTTCTAACCCGGAGAGAGAAACGGCGTTACAATGTCGTCAGTTTACGAAAGTAGTTTTCAAGAACGCAGACATGTTATTAATGAGCATGTCTTGTGCAACTTGTGTACGCCGTAGGTATCCAAGAACATTTACGATGATGAAAATGATATGCATTACAACCCCGTTGTCCCTAACCCTTGTGGGGAGCAAGTTGAGGGTGAATTGTGAATTGCATTTTATTTATTTGAAAGTCACCCGTGTGTCGTTGTCGTGAGTTTATTAGGTGTTGCGCGATTGGAGTGTGCATTTTGACAGTGACATCAAATGTGTAGGTATAAATATTCACTAGTTTTATAGTTTTGCTCATTGGCCGCATCCTTGCAGAGGAATTTCCTTGTGCTCACTAGCAAAGAACATGAGGATATTTTTTTACAGGTGTGATTAGCTCTGTGAACGACATACCGCCGTCCGTCCACAAGGAAGGAAGGACATTTAAAGAAAGACTTTGGGGAAGCTGACCTGATTTCAGCTAGTTTTTAGAGGTTGTTTACAATGCTAACTGTTGCAGATCCACTACAGATCCTCAACTTAAACTAGAAGATCTCATATATTAGCATTAGGAGAACTATATGACACTGAAGTGCGGACGGATAGTTTCCTCATCGTCATTGTCACTTGCATCACAATATGATTATGATGATTGTGAGGAGACTTGTTCGCTAATTTACTTATAAGATTAAGCATAACAAACAACACTTGTTATGGTCGAGGGCAACCCGTAATGGTCTCTATATGGAAAAAATAATTGCTTCATAAGGGGCGTCCGCGTGTGATTCGGCACATGTTGCAAAGGACTAGATTTTGCTCTTGGAATTTGTAACTATTTTTTGTCGCACACACAGTAGCATTTTTTGAAGACAGCCTAGAGATATGCAGTAGTCATTGACCTGCCCAAGATCTGTCGTGGCTGTCCGGTGACTGATTTGTATTCATGAATGCCAAAAATTAATGATGCTTTAGAAGCGTCGAGCATTGTTTGGGCTTGGCTTACGGCGAAAAAGGTGTGATCTAATATCTCGATTATCCTGCTCCAAAACTGGTAAAACCGAGACGAGACAGACGCTGGAATCAATTAGTACCTTCTAAACTGCAATTAGCAGTCAAGGTGGTCGTTTCGGCTTCTAATGTATTTTAGAAGTTTTACTAGTTATAACGCGTGTTTTTCACTGTCCAAATGATCAATGTCAATTTCTGAAGATCACAGATTCGTATACATGTTGCATCATCCATCATCGTCCGATTATCGGTCACGCCTCCACTGTACCGCCAATTGTGCGCTTCACTTGGTCCGACAGCCAATGGAGCATAAAAAAAGCAGCTAATTTTAGTAACCATATTTCTCAGAATTTTTGAACAAGAGAATCCACACAGAGGTGCCTACCAATTTGACGTCATCAGCCATTCATAAATTTCAAGATTTGCACAAACATTTCATGCTAATACCTAATCCTTCCAGTGATAATTCACAATTTTCGTATTTACTCTACTCACGACAATCCCCATGACCTGCCACATTCTCACCACTGATTTGCTCTTTTACTGCGCACGAATTCCAACACAATCTCAAAATAATACATTGTTTGCGTAGGTGACGTATGGCCACGATCTTAACAGTTGATGAGCATCGAAAATATGTGCGTATAATTACTATTTCTCAATTCTCAAAATTTGATACGATGCGGCGCATGGTCAAAATGTTAAAGCGCGTGTGTCGCTCACGATCCGTAAAATGGGTTTTAAACTAGCCTCATATCCACGACTGAGTGACTCGCTGATAAACCCTTCTCATATTCAAGTCATTTAAAGTCAAACTCAAATTTTTGAGAATGATTTTTGAAGACAATGGTACATGCCCTCATAAAGAAACCGTGTTTTAAGACCACATGCTAATACGCATCCACTTCGTGTCTCGTATAGCCTATATAGGTAATATGCATGTGCGAAACGATCATATCATGGTCATCGTATCATGAGGATTGTGTCATTTTCACAATATTTCGTAATTGTCAAAAGAACACTCTGAGCGTATAAAGACAACAACATTTTAAATAGGATCTCTTGCTCTTGTTCAAAAGGCAGTATGCCAATGCTTTTGATCAGCAATACATGATGATGAAAGGATTACATCAGACACTATTAATTCCTATACTCCACATTGTTAACATAATGACTTCGTTAACACCTCGCTTTCAAATTCACAAGGTGAGGTATCAACAGTTGGGTGATCAGTGTGCATCAGTAATTTCGTTGATCATGACTTCGTTTTCTCAAAAAAAAATATATCACTGCAGGCATTGGCCTTCAGAGGCGAACACATACCTTAAATGCACTTATGAGTTTGTATTCAAATGTGCAGTGAACCTAGGAAAATAAAAAATTATGAATGATTTGTCTTTTTGTTGATTATAAGATATCCATCACACCACTTTGTGTGAGTAAACCTCTTAATTATTAATTTCACTTTGACATTTTGTCACTGAGCAATTTTGACCTGAGGTTTGTTATGCGCCTCTTGTAAAGATGTTTTACATTTTTTTTGTCAATGTCGCACACGCTTCCTTTCACTTAGAGAATACAAATGTTAGATTTTTTGCGTCATTCTTGTCATTCATTTAATAACGCGTAATTTTCAAAGGTTTTTGACTTGACTCATTTTACTCATTATTGTAAGTAATATGATGAGGGGCCACCTTGAAATTTCTTCATTTAATAACGCGTAATTTTCAAAGGTTTTTGACTTGACTCATTTTACTCATTATTGTAAGTAATATGATGAGGGGCCACCTTGAAATTTTTGACGCCTGGTCAGTATTCTGTGGATGTAGCATTTTTGCAAATTACAGTTAAAAATCATAGGATTTACTTCTCAAGGAAGTCACTACTCCTCCTGGCTACTTAAGAAAATTGCGTTGTTTTCGTAGAAATGGTATTGCCCCCATTTTTTAAGTATCAGTCAAGTTCGCTGTTAAAAAGATGATGTTGACAAATTGCTGAGGGGAAGTGTCAAAGACAATTTAACAGGCTTAATGGAAAGGAGTGAAATGTTAATTTAAAAAATTGCACGTGCATAAAAAACTGGGGAATCACCGGTATACAATTTGTCCGTGAGAATCCCAAAGGGAATGCCCCAAAAATATTTTGATCTCTTCCACAGGTCTATCACCTTAAATTCTGAGAATTTTCCAAATCTTTCTCATCGCTTTTGATATTAAAAAATATCACTGAGACTTCCTACATAAAATCCTTGCAATATTAGAACTAGATATTAGATTTTTTTCAAGGTAACTTGCTATACTCGCTTGGTTCAAAACTAGTTTTTTCCCGAATCTTGATTCTCCGAACGAAGGAGTGCAGAAAAAAAAACCTGACATTTGAAGCGCATATAAAACACACCTCCTTGAATGATTGAAAGTTTCATTGAATTCTTGTTCTTTACCAACATTACATAATAATGATGACACATATTGTTTACTTTCGGTGAAAACCTACCCTTTGCTAAAATCCCACCACGAGATTTTTCCCATTTTCATCTTCCAGACACATTCGATTTCTCAGGGTCAAATGGCTCAAAATTTTGACAAAAAAAACTTGAAATTCAGGTTCTCTGTCGTGCAATATTTTTTGCAAAGTCTCAATTCATAAAGCCACTCTAATCGTCTTACTGCATAATTTGTCTCATAGATGAAAATAGGATATTTAGTATGAGCTAAGATTACAAAAATACCACACCACACAAAGAGGAATCGTGACAATCCTGTTTTCATTTTGGGGATGTCCAGTCGGTAAATCCACATTAGTGTAAAGGACGTGTGTGTGGCTAAATGATGAAGTTGCGTAAATGTTAGCCTTACTGAACTCCAACAAGAGACCTACCCTTTTCCGTAGGCCTACTACTCGCGAGCATACAAGCATTATGTGGATATTTGTACATCATTCTTCGTCAACAACGACGAGGTGCTCGCCACAAAAGCCTTGTGTAGAAAGAGCAGTCAAGGGTTGGCGTAGCTTCACTTGGTGATTCCATATATACCTGCAGACTCACGACATCCGCACTTATTCTTCTCTGAATCGCATTCTATGCCGGTTCAAAGACGCGCACACTTTTGCGACTCGTTCAGCTCACTGCACACAGGATCATCGATACCAAAAATATATTTTAAGCTTTAAACACAACCCCACGTTAGCAAGGTGTGTAACTCAGAATTTTTAATATAGCTCAAGCCCTCAAGGAGTGCTTATCCTTACGAAATATTTTTATGGTTTGGGTCTGCGGAGATTTTAAATGTCGGTTTTTGCGGTGATGTGATTTTGGGTTTAAAAAATTACGAAAAGTTTAAATTATTGGAAAATTAAAGTGTTTTTTTTTCTTTTTCAGAAAAAGAAATCAAAGCTTTAGCAGTGTGACATAAAGCTTAGTGATTGAGAATAGAGTTTTTAAGGAAGATCCCCTTGTAAGGCGGCAGCCCTTATGAGTATCCAGTAACGGATCGACCTTCTTCTTCAGCGGTTATAATTTCCTCCCACAATGAATACCTCCAGAGATTTATACGGGAATATCAGCAGTACAACAGGGTTTCTCCTGGGACTCGGGGAGTATGGCAGTAGTTACCTCGAAAACCCGAATGTTGTCACATCAGAAGACGGGCTGTTCTCCAAGTATTTTGTAGAAGTTCACGCCATTTCCGACCCTTCCTACCTTACCGTCTACCCCTGGGAACATTTTGAGCTGAGAAGATGGAGAAAATGGATGGGAGCGAATTGGGCGGTGTCCATCTACGCGTCGATGCTCTACCTCACCTTTATCTTTAGTGTTCAAAAGTTTATGAAGAACAGAGAAGCCTTCCAAATTCGGAGGTTGCTCACAGCGTGGAACATCCTGTTGGCTACTTTCTCCATCATGGGCTTCCTCAGAACTGCGCCAGAACTCTTCCATGTGCTAAAGAGTCAAGATGGATTTCACAGATCGATTTGTATCAGGTAAGATATCAAATATAATCTCATCCCCCTGAGGAGTGTTAACTGTCTCACATTGCCCCAGTAGTAAACACCAAGGAATGCATGGACAATAGGTGTTATTTTTTAATGCAAGACCTGGTTTAGCGAGTGCATTATGCACAGTGCAACAGCTTTACGGTAAAGTAAGTCAGGAAGAACAGGTTTTTGATACTAGAAAAAAGTGAGAGTTTAGAAGAATGGCAAGTGGTATGTGGTTTGTTTGCAAACATTTCATCGTCTTCTTTTTAGAAGGTTCTTTTTTTTCGCTTTGATTATCGTGATCACGATAAGCACACGGATTTGTATGGAGATTAGAACAAAAAGCGAACACAAAAGAGCAACAATCATTTTCGAGCACAAAAAGGTCTCGTTTAAATGCAACTTGAAACGTTACGTAAACATTACCCGACATTACAAAAGAGTGCGGTAACAATATTTAGGCATCTCAATAATAACTCAACGAGCCACTTATGTCTTGAGTAATTTTAAATTTGATTTTTACATAAATTGCATTTAAATTACGAATTGTTCGATTTGCATACAAAAAGTGCAGCGGTGTGGAGTAACAATGCTGCGAAATGAAGGAAGACAGGAATTATTCAAACCTCCACCCTTTTTCAAGACAATTAGAGATGAATAGGGAAAAGGGATTTGATTAGCGCATCCCTTGCACTTACAATAATCTGTTAGCACCTTGTCGTCCATTAATGAAGAGGTGAGGGTGCTAACAGTATTTTGTTGACATTTCTCAAACTGGCAGTTGTAATTAGGTCAAAGCTTTCTAACCCTAGGAAAGGGAGTCTTGAACCGTTGCTAGATTTTCTAATTAGATGAGTTTAATGCAAGAGATAATATACACAAGTGATCACATATTGATCAATGATGGTGTCTCATTTTGTCCTTATAGTAAAGGTCGACAACTTCAGAGACTTGCGACAAGAGCGTATGTCCCAACAAGTGTATACATAAAAAATTGTGTGCTGTAGGTATTATGGATTTTTGTGAAGTAGAAAAAAATCATATAACATTCCTTTTAGTTTGTGTACCTACACACGCCCTTAGAATTATATTTTTATTGGTGAATCAACATCAAGCTTATGCTTAAAATTGGTGGACACTTTTACACGCTTTGAACTTTCTTATTTTTGTGTTAACATTAGTTATTTGATTGGCAGAAATTCGTTTTGATTTGCGTTTGGAGAATTTGAAGAGTTTAAGTTTGTTTTTAGAATTGCTGTCAATTTGAATTGGGTTCTTGTAGAAATTCGATTGTTGATTGTCAGTTAGAGTGAATAGACTCAACCGGAGCTTACACAAGGCTATCCCTTAACTAACTTGTTAATTTATGTGTGTACAAGTCAAGAAAGAAAAATTTTGGGCAAATCAAAAACGCTACTTTGTCGAATTGCATTCTAGCCTGTCGCGATTCATGGCGCATTTTAACCTACCCATTACTTTTACCGTTGTAAATTCGACAAATATATTAATCAGTGTCCAATATGTCAATTTCACAGGGATGAGCACAATCTCGCCACAGCGTTTTGGGGATGGCTGATGGCCCTCTCTAAAATGGCGGAGTTGGGGGACACGTTTTTCATCGTGTTGAGAAAGCAACCCCTCATATTCCTCCATTGGTAAGTTGACTCCGTTTTCCGGAAAAGATTTTTTAAAACCAACGCTTACTATACGTAATGCATCACCGTTTTATTGCTTGTTATGCAAATTTAATTGTGACTTTAGTAAAGACTTTTGTTTTCAAAGTCGAACCAATCCCAATTTAGATTTAATTTTTAATTAGGTCTGAGCCTGATTTTTTTACAAAAATCTAATTAAAATCGTCCTAAAACAAACCTGGGTGGCTTCTTATTGAAGTAGTACGTTTTATTCACCAATTAGCTATCTATACCGTATAGAGAGACCACTATGACAGAGTGACATGCTACGTGCGTACTATTACGCAAGAATGTTAATGACATTGACATTATGAGTGCATGACAATTATGTTAGGTTGGTAGTGACGTTTTTATTGTTTTATTCGACAACGTTTAAAATGCAGTGTAGAAAAGACACGCTTAAAAATTATTACGCAATCGAAGTGCTGCTTCTGCTTAGATTTGAAAATTAGGTTTGATGTTAACTTGTCACGATATCAAAGGGAACTTGATTTATAACACGAAGTTACTTGTCATTTTATCGCTGTCACGCGTCAAACACTGTTAATCAAAGCTCATCTCTCCAGCGACATTCTCCTGACTTGATTCGTCAAGGTGCAACAGTCTAATTAAAAACGGACCTTGTAGCAAGTATAAAAGTTCTGGAAGCGCATTCATTAAATTCATTAATCCTTCAAATCTTCCTGAAGAATCTCTCCTACAAATGATAATAGCTTGGCAAACATATCTTATCGATACTTAACGACAACCTTACATCTCATCTCGTATCATCCCCTAACACAATTCCTCTAGTTAAGCTATAATTTCCGCGTGATCTTGTACAAAAATTTACGTGCAGAACAGGTGGCTTTGATGGGAAACAAATGTATGCAAAGTCAATGCAAGAATATTTTTGGAAGGTCAATTCTTCAACGAGCGCACGTCTCGTTTAACACTTTCGTAGTTAGTAAATACACACTTCACCTTTACAGACAGGATATTGCATTTACTCTGCTCCATTGGGCAGGAATTTTTCTACACCAAAGTTAAATGAGCAAAGTAATGATATCTTCTAGACGTGGACACGAATGTGCAGCTTAATTGAGGTGTTTTGTCAGTGAATAAGAGTCGAAGGTCAAGGGGGCTATATTGTAGGAATAGAAGATTATATTTTCCACATAAGTTGTCCATTACGATCCGCATAAATGCAGTTCTCTATATGTGAGGAAAAATCATTTGAGAGAAAAATGTATTGTGTAATGTGCACCTAGGGGAGTGCCTCACTTGCATCTTTTTCAACGCCGGAATAATATGCAATTAGCAAGGCAATTTGGACAGTGTGAGTATATAGCTAGGTGTAGGAAAGACAAACAGGTACATTATTGAGGAGAGTAAAAAAAACAGGAAACAACAACGTTTGACAAGTACACTGACTCGCGCGGAATTTTTGTGTGCACCAAAGACGACTTCGGTAACCCTCAAAATGACGAAGGTGACCTTGCGCCAAATAGTGTGTGACGACGGTGCGGTAATAAACTTCACCATTGAATGTATCCTCATATTGAAAAGTATTTGAGGATCCTCAATGATATATAGTGAATATATTATATTTATATATACTTTGCACAGGAGAATTTGCAAAAGTTTTATGCAAATTGAAATTCGAGGAAAAAAGAGCTCATTGCTCAGTTCTTAAAGTATTTTACTTGATAAACGTTGTAATTCAATGATTAGCAAATTTACGACTAAAAAGCCACTTTAATGTGGAAGCGTAATTTTTTAATTACGTGGGAGGCTGCGATTTTGTGAACAGGGAAAGAGTTGATGATTAGGGAACAAAAATGATTTTCTTTGTTAGCAGAGACACCCGAGAATAAAGTAATTATTCCCTCTGAATTCACAATCGACGAATTATTAGGTTCGAGTCATTCCAAATAGGATGATTGTAAAATGCTTCCTTAAAATGCTTT
>JAHZMW010001071.1:0-10558 GCA_027743745.1 Alloscopus bannaensis | reverse complement strand
GAAAAACAAAAAAGTTAATGTTTCCCACAACGGAGTGTGCACGTTTTTATTAAAGCCCACACAACGTTCGTAAGAATCATAAATATACCTACGCGCATTCATTTCAGAGAAATATAATGATTGTATGTATACTACCACACAAACTAATCCTAATGTCAAAAGATACTGCGTATTGTACGTGAGTGCGTGAATCAGCCTTTATGTGAGGATATTGGCAATTTACAGCTGCAATAATCATCTTCATCCTGAAACGGGGAAAGTATGAATGATAGACTTTCACATTTTTTTAAAATGAGCACTTTACAACTTTACGTCTCATCGTCACGTTCAAAGACTCATTTTTTCGGTATGAGCTCATAGGTATTCACGCCTTCATTGCTATTTCGCCACGTAAAGGATGCTGCTTCACTAAAAATGTTCTCATATCATCCAAACCACGTATGCATTAAATGTGAATATAGTGTGAATGATAATTTCTCCACACACTTTTTCACAATAAATTTACAACAGCTCCCTGAAAAAAATCATATGAAACTCGTAGCTCCAGATGAATGGTGCGAATCCGGTAAAAATGATGTGGGAACAAACGGCAGAGGTTTGGTGGTGTTCAACCAGACTAAGCACCGCCGCCACCACACCGAACCACACCACACACACCGTTTAAAGGGAAACATCTTTTGGGTGAGAATATGCTCTTTCTCTATAAAATAAATGCGTATTACATTACCATATGTGTGTGTGAGAATATGCCTTTTCGGAGTATGTGAAGTGAAAGTAATGTTTCATGCTGGTTTTCACCGGGAGCCTGAGACAAAAAAAAATATGGATGATGGTGAAAACGCGAGGAAAACGAGAGGAGAACGACGATTTAAGTGCATAATGTTATGAATACACATAGAAAAATATATATTGTATAATATGGCACAGACTTTCACACACAAAACACCATGTGAAATATCGAGAAATAATGCCTCCGCAAAATTCCTCCGTCTTCCAGCTCATGGGCGATAAATTACGCACAAGATGCCACTTTCCTCCTTTCTTATTGCACTCACTCCCTCAGTCACACATTCTATGCTGGAGAATAAGAGCAGAGGGATAATATGGAGTATAAGGAAGAGTGAAAGCGTTTATTCACTTGGTGGTTAAGTCTTAAAGTCACATACGAAGGTATATCATATGCACACATTCGTTACGTTACCGCGTGACTGCTTATCCAAAGCTAGACACTATAGATTCACACCATTCCTCCATGTGACGACGACCTTAACGACTCGCCGTAGTTCACTCCCGTTATGCTCGATTCAGTGATGATCTTGCACAGCAAATCTTCTCGGTGAAAACAGACGATCTCACATTTCTGATATTCACGTTTAAGTTCAGAAATTATCTGGAGAGTCAAAGGATGCTTCCTTTTTTCTTCCCTTCCCAAATTTTTCGGCCCAATGTATACACATATGGGTACATTGTTAGAACAATTTCGGCTTTTGTTCTTGTTGTCACTTTCTCGCTCCTTCCAAAAAAGAAGGAAAGAGAGGGAGGGAAATTTTTTTGGTGGCATATGCTTCCTACCCCAATTCTCCAGTCTTTGCCACTTGTTCACGATACGCGATCATCATCACCGCGATACATGAAAGAAATGTTAAAAAAAAGGATGCATAACATCTCGTGTCATACGAGAGGTTCAAGATGCAACTCTTCACCATTCTTTTGAAATTCGGTCTCTTTTTTTGGTATTCCAGGCACAAGGTGTAAAATGCAGGGAAGAATACTACTTATTGAATTTGAGACTTTTTTCCTTGTCTATCGGATACATCTTTTTTTGTGAAAGTGGACTCCGGCTTTGTAATCGAATGTTTACAGTTCTCAAGGTAGCTTTCGCTTCGATAATACCAAAGCTTTGTTTACCATCGATTGTTCGTCCCCCTCACGAAATTCACATAAACATCCCAATAGGAAGAACACTTAAGCCTCCACCGCACACTATATCGCTTGGCCAGACAGTCTATTGTGCATTAAATGCTCGCTAGCATTTGGTGTGCATATGTGTAAAAACCGTATCTCTGTCACTGTTCCGCTTTTATCTAATAAAAAAATAAGACATGTATAGCTCGAGTCTAAGAAGGATCATGGGATATTCTCATATTTTTTGTAGCAAAGATTCACTTTTCTCTCCTCTCTTTTTTCTTCTTTTCTCTATCTCTCTTTCTCTAGTTTTCCCCCTTTCTGCTTACTCCTCAGATTTCCTTTGTGAAGATGCCATTTTCCAAAGAGTATCCGTCCTCTTCTTCAAGTTTTTAGCCTTTGTGCATACACAAAAAAGAGGGAGAGAGACAAGGAGAGAATGAAAAAGGAGATGTGGAGTACTAAAAAGAGACGAGGGGAGAAAAAAGTGAAAACCGAAGCTGAGCTGGTGTCGTATCAGAATACTATCAGTAGAGAATACTAAAAACATAAAAACCACTTTATATCGTTTTTCAGTCGTATACTTGTGTGAACGAGATACAGCTATCCACATGTAGAGTTATCCTAATAGTAGAAAGTGAAAGCAGTAGAAAGCACAGTTAAGGAACTGTTAAATTAAAAATTAGGCTGCTGCGAACATGCATGCCTACGTATGTGTCCGTTTCGGGTATCGAGAGATCAAAGACAATACGCCTCAATTTTACTGGTGGCATTACCGTATTGCTGGAGAATTTGCTGTGAGCACAAAAGCTAGTTATTATTATGATGGAACATGGAGGAAAAGCATGAGACGGAATTAGCTCCTTGATGTGGTAATTTTGGTGAAATTCTTCTTTTGAGTGATTCGAAACCGCAAAGTACCCTGGTTTACCGGCACACTCGTGGCCAGATACCTATGAAGACGATGCACACGAGCAAGTGTAATTACCGGTTTATGTTTACTCATTTTGCACTCTTGTACAACTGGTACTTGTTCATTTACCGTGGATCGCTACGAGGAGCTAAAACTGGTATTCATTTGGTTGGACAAGGTAACGCAATTGCAACTTGCAACTATATAAAACAAAAAAGTCGTTGTAATGTGACGATTGAATGAAGACAGTAATTAAATGCTGCGCATGTATTAAATAATTAACTACTCCGTTATCCATTAGCATCAAGTTGTAAGTTTCAAAACATGAAAAATGTTCTCACAATCGTTAACACTTGTAATATGAGTTTCATAAAATAAGTTACAGCTTGTAAAGAGAATTCACTCTGTACAGGAAAGCATACACGCAGATCAGAGGAGAATCACAGTTTACTTTCCCGGGAGCATGTACACACACTCATATATCATCGTAAATCAAAGAACCCTTTGTCTTTTGACTGGACGGGTGTAACTAATTCGACAATATTGCTGACTAGACGGCTTTTTGAAGAAACACGGAGAAAGCGAGGCGTGATACTCGCTAAACAATACATTTTCCAAACTCACCTTGATTCTGTGCACCAAACCGTTCTTCTTGCCCTTATTACAAAAGCGTGCATTTATTACTCTCAGCTTCTCGGAACTGCTTTCCCTTTTATCGCGTTGATATGTACATATTATGCGAGCTATTTTAAAACTAAAAATTCTCGCTGTTTAAGCTAATAATAACACTCTCTCTCATCCTTAAACCTGAACCTCTAAAATGCTTATATTGTATCTTGTCGTGAAACTGAATGCTCCAGCGATTATTCCGAGACTTTTTTTGATGAAGTAGGTAAACGGAGTTTCTAGACATGGCTTGGCTTATTGCTTTCCTTTAAAGCACGTAAGCACACACACGCGATGAGTAATAATAAGGGTATCCTTTATCTTTCATCGCAATATCGCTTTCGTCGTGTGTACAATGTTATTACACCAGTGCACTTCAAAGAGATCTCAAAAACTCATTGTGAGGGGCACATAGCCTGGGAAAGTAGTATGTGACTTACTTGTGCAATAAGGTACCAAAAGTAGACCTTTTGATGCCTTTGTCATCAGCGTCATGATCATCATCGTGAGACGAGTACAACAATAACGGGTTTCCAGCTTCAAGGAAAATCTTGTGCCCGTTTTCGAGGCGAAAGTGAGAAATCGTGAGTCTCGTATTGTTTCAAAATTGTTTTCTCGCTCTCATCTCATGCACATTCCCTCCACACTTTTGAGTATATGAAGAGTGCTGGGAAAGCCCCTCCAGCTATTGAATCTTCACTTTCCATGAGTCTTTCAAGCTTTTCCTAGAACCGTTTCTCATGCAAACCAACACGGTAAGCGGAGAGAGGTAGTGTGTCGACAATAAATAAATACAGAGAAAAAAGGAGCCTTTTCATCCCGAGTGAGTGAACCAGATTTTTATTAACATTTCGCTCAAGTACGGACGTAAAGGGCAGAGAAAAGTGTATGACTTGTGAAATGTTGTGCAACTGTGTGCAAGCCCAGAAAAAGTGTAATGTTTACCAGAGAGAAACTACAAATAGCCCACGACGATGACGACTTGTTATCTAAAAACGGGAAGGTTGTGTCACCATATCGGTCGGTGATAAATATGCAGATCCTCCCATACATTTCTTTGTCGGTGTATCTTTTGTGGCTGTTTGTTCATGTGTGTCACTGTCCTCCTGCCTTTTCTTTTCGAGGAAAAGTTAAAGACTCAATTTTTAGCTACTGAGAACGGATGTAGTGCTCGCCACCGGCATCCGTGGGCAGTCCTCTATTTGTGAGGTAAAAGTAGGCGAGCACAAAACATTTACAAATAAATGGAGAAATATTGTTATTTCCTCATTTAAACAAGACACAAAGCCACCAGCACATTGATGCAAGGATTACTGAGGAGAAAGGCTCCTGCACGTGTTGAAACTGTTTAAATGAGAGATAACCCTGCTGGATAACACACAACTTTGGGCTTGACTGTTGATTGCTGGCGGAAGGTCCGTGGGACATGGGCCATCAACAGATACGCATAATACTAATATACAGGGAGCTTCTGATTGAAAAATAAGATACAATGTAAACATTCATTGACTGGCTGACGCGTGACTGGCAAATGGCTGTGCACACGACGACCCTTTTACCCTTCTGTCTCCCTCGTGCCTTGTCCATCTCAATCTGTGTGAGTCTCTCAATGTCGCCTTTGAAATTAGGGGGAGCACAGTGATGTGACCCCCCATCGCGATCGGTGTGGAAATCTTTGGGTAATTGCACATCCTTAGGGAATCAGAGGTGCAGACGTATGCACATAGTCACACATACAAAGTTGCTGTATTGTACAACATTTCACATTATTCGGTGGCTTTTGGGCTTGGGCAAAAAACAAGGATATTGTCCTTTGCGAAAGGAGGGAGGAGGCAGGAGCGTGTGTGCGTCTGTGTACTCCTTTTATTCGCTTTATTGCTCGCACATGCATATGCATGCCATGCAAATCGTAGATCATCATCATTACCAGCTAACGATCAAGATATTGGTGGATATCACTAGATTTCTGTGTTTCAATTGAACACACACATAGATCTCCCTTAAACGTACTTTACACGTCATCCGAACGTTGGAAATGTAATATTTTTCTCCGCGTTTTATTAAAGTGTCATGCAAAATTCAGCTTCTCGTGAAGATTGACGAAGTTGTGTTGAAAGGATTCTTGTCGTGATTGAAAATGCTAGAGTACTGCATGCTGATCAACAAATAAGGAAAGGAAGCCGTTGCGGAATGTTGTCAAATTAGCACCTTCTCGAACACCCGGAAATGGGCGCTTTTCCGCCCGGAAAATAAATGGGTTTGTTGCGAGATTTAAGGGGATAGATTTTTACGGAGAAGTTGTGATTTTCCGGTTGCCTTTCAACGTTGCGTGAGTTCATGATGCACGGCATAAATTGTGAAACTTCCGTGCAGTTGCTACTTCTTGATTTCACAAAAAATATTAAATATATGCCTTTTTATGTCTACAGAGAAAAGTCAACGCTAATAGCAATCATTCCACATTTCTCAAAGCTTTCCTATTACAACATGGATAAAGCAAACATTCATTTTTTAAACTAATTCGTGTTGAGATGTTTTTCCTGCTCGGAACAACTTTAAATGTGTAAATGCTGACTCTACTTCTCTTAGCTTTAGTGGCTCTACGGCAATTGGATTTTCCTTCATTTTCCATCGTGAGATCCTGCTGGCTGTATTTGTGTTGTTCAATATTTTCCTTCACTGCTGTCAGAACGAAGGAGGCAGGAGCTTATTATAATGAAAAATAATGTTTAAAGAAAAAAAATGAAAGCTAATATATTTTTCTTTTACCGAAACTATAGGAAAATCTAAACTACATGCTGAGTGTAGACAATTGTGCGTATATTGAACGTAAAGTATATGTCCGTATGCAAGATGCCTAGAGGGTATTCAGTGCGTTTCAATTTAGATTCTAGTATACTAAATAGAATGGCACGTGTTGCTTAGTTTCAAATCATCTTGGTCCGTATGGATTACGGAATACAGATATAATGTTCATATAAATCTATGCATTGTATACGACACCAAAAACTTAAAGATTTCATTTTCGAATGACGTTTACTGCGTAAAGAAAACGAAAGTGCTCTTCCGGATTTTTGCCATTTTTTTACAGAAAAAGAGGGTTAATAAATTAATTGACAAGCACCCTTTCAGTCTTGCTGTTTGGAAAGAAGGAATTTACTAATACAATTAATCATTAAATCTTTCTTCTTTTCTTCTTAATCTCGTATCAGACAATTTTTAATTGGTGTTAAAAT
Source organism: Alloscopus bannaensis (assembly GCA_027743745.1). Taxonomy (NCBI): domain Eukaryota; kingdom Metazoa; phylum Arthropoda; class Collembola; order Entomobryomorpha; family Entomobryidae; genus Alloscopus; species Alloscopus bannaensis. The sequence continues at coordinate 3,838 of JAHZMW010001071.1, read as the reverse complement.
GCTTAAATTTTTGGTATGTAGTTCCTATTTTCATTTAGTTAAAGATTTATCCCTTACCAAATTCACCACTCAAAATGAAGTAGAGGGTAAGCTACCCTGTGGTGCATTTAGTAAAATCAGGTTAAAAAATATATTTTACACGAAAACATTTTATCAATTTTTGAAATCATAATACAAGATGCACAGCTGCATAATTCATCTTCGATACATACAAGTTAGATCTGTATCCTTCCGGCATGTGTTTAAACTCATCATGCCTCACGCAAGCTTTCACCATCTCTTCATTTTGTCTTCTGCCCAAACCCTTCGAAATTTCATGCAAATTGCAACGCTAAATCACAATGCTTCCAATTGTCCAATATCACTTTATACATGTTTTGATTTCTAAGCGAGAAGTGTCAGTGCAACTTTAAAATAAAAACTCACAAATCCCTCGATTTCGTTTCAGTTCAAGCTCCTCATGAAACAAGCTTTCGCTAAGCCACATGACACCCAACAACAACCCACTTGAATGACAAACTTTGTCGCTTGAAAAACATACGTCCCATTGACAAAAGCTTCTGTTTTTTCTTCATGTCCCTTTTTGACGAGCAGCTACTAATGCTAATGTGTACTTTGCTTATGAAAACACAAAGGATGACACATTTACGCAATGTCACGACGATTAGGTAAGGACAGATGGACGACTCTCTCTAAATGACCATTATACCGATCCTCTACCATCATTCTCCCTTCGTGCAGTCATCCACCAACTATGCATAAAAGTAGTACAAGTCGGCCAAAAAACGTGTAAAAATCACTCTCCCTTGCACTTCCCTTTTGCTGGAGTATGCGGACAATTTTTCCGCACAGTTTTCTACCATGAAATTGAAATTACTTCGTCATGCCTCGAAATTAATTTGATATAGTGAGTACACATTGGTGCACGCTTGATTTTACGGTGACACGTACCAAAAAGGGGTTACACAACGCGTTTTTATCTATTGGTGAGTCCCAAATACGTGATTTTTTGCACTTACTAACAATACGCGTGCATTTTAGGGATTTTTCTTGCTGCAGTTATAATTGCGATGTGAGAGTCAGTGTACATAAAATAGCTAGTATATATTAATGATGCACTTCAACGAATATTCCTTTTTGTTAAAACTATTTTTGTGGAATACTACAAATTCAGATACAAAATGCTGCCGAGTGAAGTTGCCGATGTTGTGATAAATGAATTCGTTAGTCAACCAGAGCATTTATATTTTGTATCAGAATACATTAATTGCTGCTTTTAAGTTTGAGATTTCATTTAGGGTTTTCATGAATGCGATGCTCTGTATGCAATAAATATTTGTCGGCTGCTTGTGCTTAAAAGAAAGCGTTTGCGTTTAATTTTCGCACACATGACTGCGCAATGTGTATAGTGCTTCAATAACTACAAATGAATGGAGGAAAAACATATTAATTTATTGGTAAAAAAATCAGACAAATGATATAGAGTCGGAGAGAGAAAGACAAATGGGATGTAAAGAGAGGAAAAAATAATGGGGACAATGCATGAGCAGCAACACGTGTGGCCGATTTCACGATTTTCATGATCATAATAATCGATATGTACAATATGTGTCGGTCTCTCGTAGTCAGCAGTCTGATGATGCCAGATTGAATAATATTCTTTTCACTCTCTCCCCAAATATAATACAGTGGTTTCAGACGGGCTATTTAGGAAGGAGTAGTGGCTACCAAATAAGTGATAGTGATATGGGTAATCATATACTTTTATGTGGATGAGTAAAACGTATAGTGTGAATCTCTTGTGTAAAGTTTCCATGAATCAAGTTGGAAACACGTACGATTTCAGCTATATATTGTAATGTGTGCATTTATATACATATACAAACATGGGTTGAAGAAACCCTTTTCATTCTTGCATTCTTGTCCTTTATTCGTTTTATTACACATTGTGGACCCTTACAAACCGGGCTGAGGGTTGGCAACAATGCCCCGGAAAGGACTGGTGTGAGCCTTTAAGATTCGGTGTATGTACGTCTGTCCGACCAACGCGGTCACGATTTTTGCGTCATCATTATGTTTGACATAGACGGATGTACAGCAAAAAGTCGAGTATATCTGGTGTCTAATTTTTAGGCAAAAAAATTGTATGTTTTTATTAGTTGTAGTTGTAATATCTCAATTTTTGAAAATTTTATTTTATGTATTAACCAAATGTGGGCTACTTGTACAAACGATTAAAACTTACGGTTTAAATTTGTTTTTTTATGTTATTTGTTGTAAGCGAACTTCAACAGTGTGTGATTAGATTCGAGAGTGACACCTCGTCGACTTCTCTAAAGAGTGCACACTAAATGGGATGTGTGCTTATACTCGTATGTGTATAGTTTATGCAACAAAAAACGAAAAGGAACAAAGGAGGGGAAAGAGAAAAATATGTTTGTACTTTTTTGTCGTCATTAATATCATCATCTTTCCTCAGCTATTACAAGGCTCATTTGAGTTCCCAAAGGGGGTTTCTCTTTCAATTGTCTCATGCGGAGTCAACCAACCCTTTCCCTTTCCTGCTCATTTAGCACACTCTGTCAATTGACGGAGTAGACTAGGTGTCATTTGTTTAAAAAACGGCAGAGCTTCTTAATGATTCCAGTAATTTGGCGTAAAGTTTTTCAAAACATTATTTTAAAAACTTATTGTTCCTTATTTTACCAACTACAATTACTCAATTTATTACACCGATGGAAATATATTTATCTGTTCGTCAACTGCTGTGTGTAACAGTTAAAAATACTTTTAGTTAGCTTCAGAGTTCATCATCTCACAAATACAACCCCATATATGAGCTAATATGGAGGAATTACATAATAATTCATGCAAAAATGTCCACATTTAATACAAATAGGAGAAAAAGGAAAACATGACAAAAAACTATTCGATCCGAGCATTCTCTTCCTCCTTTTGTTCATGTCTACTTTCAAGCAGTAAATGTTCCAACTTTTTTTCTCCAGTTCTCATCATGATGCTAAGCACACACTTTTTTTCCTTGTAGTACGTCCTATGCATGTTTTTACTCCTCGACTGTGTAGGGAAGGAGGTTGAAGTAACAAATGACAAGCCGGCAAGGGCGGAACTGAAACTCAAGCTGGGAGGGAACTCTCCTTCTCTCTTTTCACTTGGTCCACGCATGATGACTCTTTGGAAAGACTGTGAGAGAGCGAAGGAAAAAAATGTGTGTATGTATAGAACAAAAATGTTATGCACATCTTGCTCCGCACAGGTTTTTATGATAAAGCTCACTCTCCTAGTTTAGTGTACTCATTCCACACAGAGGACAAGTGTATATTATATCCTCCACACATATGGAGTGAGAAAGAATATTCTACGATCAGAGTATCATCATTCTAGAAAAAACTCTTTTGGTTCACAAAAAACGACTGTGTATAGATCCAAAAAGAGAAAACTCTCTTTCTCTCCCTTTTGGTCCATCCTTCGATTTTTCCCACTTGCTATCCTCGGTTGTGTTCATGAAAAAAAAGACTGCAACGTGAGTATACAGCTTTTTCGGGGTGGAAAAGCTCACGCATCTACATCACGTATTACACACTCCATTTTAATATACGAGAGAGTCGAAAAGTTTTACAACGGGAGCACCAAAGAGAAATCCCGTAGAAAAAATCCTGCCTTTACAATAGTAGCTTCCCCGTTTTTCTCGGATTCTTTCCTATATTCACATTATATATAAATGTATGCTGCTGTTATGTACACGAGGATGTTTTCTCTTTCAACACTTTTCTCCTGTATGCTTCCCTTTTGGAGAGTATTGAAATGAGTATGCATTCAT
>JAHZMW010001070.1:0-15923 GCA_027743745.1 Alloscopus bannaensis | reverse complement strand
GACTTTCGTTTGCCACTCAACATTTTATACATTTTGCGTAGAAATTTCATGGACATCGTTTTCATTGGCATGCCAAGTGGGAGTTCTTAACACTATATGAGAATGCTTGTTTAAACAATGTCAACGAAGCTAATAATAGTTCGCTATTTATACTTTGGACTTTCTCAACATGGACATTCTACGAAAACACTAGTTCCTCCAAACAAGCGCTCTCTCAGTTTCCCTAAAATCCATATTCCCCTAAGGGCAACTCCTTCGCGAAGGTCCGTAAAGATTGAGTGGAACAGTTTCATATAAAGAAAGCGTCTTGAAAGTGCTTTCATTCAGCAGGAAATCTCCAGCGCGTAGACATGTTGGCCAAAACCATTGAGAGGGAGGTGGAGGATGAAAGGAATTCGAAGTGAAGAGGCTTTCTCTACACGAAACTAAAAGGGAACTTTTAATAATCCACGACAACGACCAAGAAGCAAGATTGAAAAGACCAAAATCAGAGTCAACAGTGACAAAATCCTCTTTTCCGTTTCAATTCTCTCCGAGACCCCGACTTGTTTTTGTTTCTGTTGGTGAAGTGGACGGATGCGGTGGGATTGGAAACTGGAGCTGACACGGTTTGTGAAAGCCGGAGAAAGTGAAAGACATCAGCGTGTAGGCATATTAGCCAGACAACTTTCATGTACAAACTTTCTCCTTTATGACAACCCCTTCAGGGAACATCATATTATTTTCACTCACTTAAGCTGAAACCTCATTGAAGTCGACAGCTGAAATAAAGTAGAGAGAAAGCAGCAGAGTATTCTTTTTGGTGACCTGAACAGACGATGGGAGTCAGGCGAAAATATTTCATTTAAACCCATTTCCGAGACCAATGATAAAGAAATCTGTACCGGAGTTATAAGCGAGCGTCAACTGGTTATCGACTGACACGATTTGGATAAACCATGCAAAAATTTGGGGTGCGTTGAGCCGCAAGAACCAGACAAACGGGCGACGATGACTGTTTTGCATTTGATTGGTTTGCGGATGAAAGTGTAATTTATATCTATAAATTTGTGTTGCCGTTTCTCAATGTTTCTATGGTAACTTGTAAGTCCCTCATTCAAGAACTATTTGCAATTTCGTATTTTTTTACCAGTTTTGCTTAACTTCTCCCACGACCTCAACCGGAGGTCATTTCAACATTCAACAATCCCGTTTCATTTTCACTGCCTTTCTTCACACTGATCAACCACTAAATTGGTACTCTTAATTTAGTATTTACTGCCGACGTTATCACGATTATTCGACAGTTATCGGTGAATCATCATCTGCTAAACTTCTCAACTCTTCCGCCACCTGGGACCTCAACGGCTACAAAATTGACAATTCTTGAGTGGGTGCGAGTGACAATACAAAGACATCTTTTCCTTTGGCAATTTGAAGCACAGGTACAAAATGACAGCACCAGCGAATCCCCGGCATTGTCTAGACGTGTTTCCGGAAATTGTAAGTTTCTCAACTCCATTCGAAGTTTTGGTCAGCAGTTGAGGAGAATCAGGTGGAGGTGCAGATTCAAGAGTCATTTTTAATTCATAATTTTCACTTTCCAGGTTTGGTGTGTCATCATCGAAAACCTATCACCCGTCGACTTGTACGCCCTGTCTTTAACGTGCACCACCCTAAACGACTTGGTGGAAAGACGTGGAAAATTTAAGCACATGTTCTCCCTTGTAAGACAAATGTTACTAATTATTACAAATCGATATCTTTCGGAATGTGAAGGCTATATGTAAGCAAAGGAGTAAGACAGATGTTTTCTAAACTTTGCAAGGTATTGCCATTCCTGATTTGGGACTCTCGGCCTGAGTTGAAGAACTCCTTGCTCCACTGTCGCCTGGTGTCTCGAGCTTGGGCAAGGGACGTGGAGAATTACACCCGGGGCGTGGACAAGGAGTACACATCGACTGTAGAGAATTCCCTGCTATTAAAGGAAATCAAACGGAGAAGCCAGGAGGAAAATATTCTCATTAGAGTCGGTTTGGAGGAGATGTTCCCTCCTCCGTCATCAATAACTGCGCTACTCAAGTACAAGTTCCACACCGTGGTTGAGCCGATGAACACTTTCTTGGAGCAGATGACAACCCGTCCCGTGCCCAATGCGAACCCTTTCATATCCAGGAGGGTGGCATTCGCAGGCCCCAAGACGGACTTGTTATGGGGAGCACGGCCTCCTCCGGCGGTAACAGCAGGTTTTTGGAACGGAGTCACCCAGTTTCTCACTCGCGTTGGGGAACATATTTGGTACTGCGATTTAGATTTCGAAGAAGGGACATTCGACACCCCGACGCAGTTGTATGAATATCTCCGTCGTGCCGCGACGCTTATGCCGGGCTTGAAGGGATTCACAGTCGTCTACCCGGGGAGACCTTTTCAATATGAGTACCAGTTGAATCAACTGGAAGCTCTTTGGCAAGCCAATCCTCTCCCGCTCCAAGTGGAGGAATTGAATATATCCTGCAGAACGTCGGCCCTGACACGAATGGTGGTTCGCTCTTGCTCACGTGAGACACTGAAGGTGCTGGAACTACTAGAATCCAAATACGACAGAGATGAAGACATACCACGACCCCAACTGGCGGAGCTCGGGAGCACTTTTCCAAACCTGAGTATGGTTGAGTTGAATATCTATCGGGACTCGCCATCCCTCTTCGCTCCCAGATCTGTCGTGTCTTCCTGGCCCCTGGCTGTGGCGAAACTGGAGGTGAAACTCAAACCGGAACTGGGCCGCCCTCGCCTTACTCCACAAATGGAGGGAGTCAGCTTCTCAATGCTCTGTGTTTGGCTGAGTCAATTTGGAAGAACACTGCGGACCTTGGGTCTCAAATTGACGGGGAATGCTGAGTACCGGGGAACAGTCCAAAATGGAGATATTAATCACCGTCTTCACTTGCCGATTTTGAAGGAGCTTCACATGGAGGTGGTCACGAGGGCTGCGGTGACTGTGTCGTCACTTGAATTTGCACGGGAGCTGCGACGGTTGAAGTTGCTGAGGGTGGATGCAGGCACATTTGTTACAGCACAGAACACACTGGAGGAGCAAATGCCCCTTTTCATTGGCCAAGGCAAGGTGCACGTTATGCGGACATCAAGAATTTGGAGGATCTTGCCCCTCCTTCAGCGGTTGGCGCTGATCGGCGAGGACGCCCCCGGAAGAGGGTACAAATCGACCTACAGATATTTGCGGCCTTCTTTTTACTAGTCAGGTTTTGATGCCTCTGAAATTGCTTGCAAAATTTGATTTGAGATTAGTACAAGTTTTCGTTTCACTACTTTTTGATTCCAATTCTGCGATTGAATGATTAATAGAAAGTAATACAAATAAAACAAAGATTTCATTTAATACTGATTCGATCATTATTATTCAAGCGTGTACAAAGTCAAATTTACAATTTATTGTACTTAATTAATATTTAATACTCTCCTAGTCTAGTTATAACATATAATTGTGCTACGCCCTGTTCCTAAATTACTTGACATGCACGCGTCACCATGTTGTGGAACGGGGAAAGATGATGGCTTTACATTCGAAATTACGCCCTTCGCCTTATCCTTGGAAGGTGACGTCGATTCTTCATTAAGAGAACAAATAATGTGCCCATAATTGTTGTTGTTGCAATTCATCGTGTCGTCTTCTGCTTGTCGGTCCCGTTCGTTCTCATAACTTGTAGGAACCATTCCAGGAATAGATACCAATTTCGTAGGAGACTTGTTTGTGAAAATGTCTCCAAATTTGGCACTCGACTTGGTGGGACTGTGACCACCTTTACTGCTGTCTTCCTCACGAGACACTTCTTCGATTGTGCTGCCAACCCGAAGGCGGGGGAAAGCTGAGCCCACTTTTGTCAGATGTTGGCCCTCCAACTGAAGTTCCGGAGTGGTGAGAACGTGGTTCAAGTTGGCAAACATTTCCTCACCGCATCCACCACCTCGGAAACTTGTTTCAGACTGCCTCCCACCACGGGTGCAGTACGAAGATGACGAGGAAGGCGCAGCTGGGGCTGCTCCGTGAAGATGGCAATGATTGGCATCTTGTTGTTGGAAGCGTGACAGCCGATCTTGTTCTACAGCGCGACCTTGGGCTGTCGCTGTCATCATTATTGATGCTCCCACCGGTTTCTGATGAGATCCACAATCCCCTCCCGTCGACATTGGCATACTTTTCAGTGGAATGTGCTCATTGCATAGATTAACATGAATATTTCCCCCTCCACCGAGATTGAGTACGCGATGATGATTGACAACCGTTGTTTGGGTTTCCCAGGTGGTTGATTTTCGCTTGCTCAATGTTTGACGATCCGAGTTCGAGGCTGAGCCTCGTTGGATTCTCCCGTTCCCTCCATGACTCCCATTCCCGTAACGACTGTCATTCCCGTATAGTTGCGCATTATTCCCACTGAGGCTCACGCAAGCGGCACAAAAACCTCTTCTGCCGCGGCTGCCTCTGTCGCCGGCAAGTGTGCCTCGGGCACGAGATCTCAGTGGATTTCCGGCCTCGTCGCAAATGCAGCAGAATAAGTGGACATTGAATTTCTGAGTTTGTTCAGTGTTTCCACGTTGAGACGAGAGGTATGTGGAACAATGAAAGAAAAACAATTTGTCATAATTATTAAAACCTTTAGATTCCGAAATTTGTGATTGAGTAAAAAATGCTTTTACTACGGATAAGAGCATAATGTAGCTTTGCACAAAGTGAAAGCATCAAAAACAAAAAATAGGGTGAAAGTGAGAAAGTTATGTTTTTCGTAAAGGGAAACTTTCTTTCTTCATGGAAAATTGCTTGATATTGTCAAAGTTTTGAAGTAAAGGTAACGAATAAGGAGGGGAAATGACAGAACAAAAAGTATTTGCATACATCTTACTTTCACTTCGGAGAAAAAAATTCCATATCCTGCCTATTCACATTTTGTGCTATAATTTTTATATTGCAGATACTCTGATGTATAAAACATGCATGTATGAACTGTAATTCAATCTGAAGTCTGGGAAAAAGCAAAGAGAAAAATAAAAAAGAGGGGAGAAAGTTGTACTTGCAAAAATTTCTTGTTACCTTACGAAACGTTCCACTGACACAATACAATGTGATTGGATTGATACACGAGTTTGTGAAGCTGAGACAAAAACCAACAATCCGGCAGATGTTCCAGAACGTGTTGAAGTGGTTCTCTGAGTCAGGGTAAAAGTAGAACCAGAGGAGGAACAAGTGATGAGGAAAGAAGCATATGGCAAAGATAACGACAAAAGACAGGATCATTTTCGCCACCTGTAGAAAATCAAGGTACATTTAAAGTGTGCACAATAACTCCTACACATTACATGGTGAAAGCGAGGGATTTGTGTGACATGTACTGAGAAAATTCTATTACAAATAGACAAGCATGACTGAATAATGCAATGTACACAGACAGAAGGAGACAGAAAAACAACACCTAGGCAACCAAAAACACTTGAAATGATCAAAGAAGTCAAAGAGAGTTTTGTAAAACTCGAGAGGAAAATTTTTTTTCTTGGAAAGCAGTCTGAGTGTGTTCAGTTGATATAAGAGGAGGGGATATAGTTTCCGCTAAAGTTTTGTGATATCTGCTAAAAGCTATTCGGAGGTCTGGAGTAATAAATGCCAAATTGCATTTGGGCATCAGACATTGCGCTCCGCCGTTACAATCTACAACAATCTAACAATAGTAAGGCGTGAGTCTGTATTACATCAGAAGCATGGTAATGCTATTGATATTGGGCAATAGAATAATTGAAAAACTGTAAAAAATCGTGTTTTCTTCGCAATTACAGATACTCGACCAAAAAAACTGGCTATATAATGGCTAAATAATCGAAAACGAACTAGACAAGAATAATAAATTAGGTAGCCTTAAATAACAATAAGGGTGTCTTGGCAGGAATCAATCGAGTTTTTTTGCATTGACCTTTTTCCTCGCTTGGATTTGTTTAGCTTGGCCCGTAGCCTCGCCCGGCATGTTCCTTGTTGAGAGGACCAAGTGACGAGCCATGATTATGTAGAATGTCGCGATAAAAAACAATGGGACCGCGTAGTACACAAGGAAATGGAACATTACCATCGCCTAGATTCGTGAGAGAAAGCAAAGAGAAAACAGAGTCAACGTTATTACAATTCCGATTACGAACATGGATGCATTTCTCTAGATGCTCAGACGAAAACCAACGCGATAACATGTTCATGGCCACGACGACACGACAAACGTCTCGCACATTTCGTGGTCGGTTGGTGTTGGAGAAAGCAATGTTTGACTGAAGTATGTACCTCTGTAATAAGAGTGAAAACAACAAAACCTAATGAGCATTGTGTTACTCACTACACGCAACAGTAGCAAGTCTGGAGAAAGTTTGTAGCTGAAAAAACGGCCTTCATCTTGCGACTCGTCAAAACACACATGCGACACAATATTTCACAGATCCGCTAACCCTAAGCTTCTCTCCTTTGATCGGGAAATGAGGATTGGGAAACTGTAGAGCGGTTGTGTGTCTATCTCGTTCTCTAATCACATTTCTTCCATTGCTACTACACATTACAATATTAATGGTGTTTGGAAAGTGGGGTTTCGGCTCATCTTCCATGGTGAAATTCCGCTTTCGGAAATGAGATCCGTTGTCTGGGTCCGGAATCTGGTGCAAACACATTTACCCCTCATGATATTATTTCAGCACATCACTGTAACTAATCGAACACACGCACGTAGCATCGTAGGCACTGTCTTTCGGAAATGAGATCCGTTGTCTGGGTCCGGAATCTGGTGCAAACACATTTACCCCTCATGATATTATTTCAGCACATCACTGTAACTAATCGAACACACGCACGTATGTAGCATCGTAGGCACTGGTAGACTGCGGTGTGTGTTAAAACACGACTGTAATTTGCATTCATGAATGGTAATCAGTATGTTAGCGTAAGAGAATCACCATTTTAATATTGAACTTTTGTTAGCCTTTTTACCAGTTTGAAGTTAGTAAAATAATTAGGGATTGTAAATGTGTGGCAATAACAGTTTGTACAAAGTGATAGTGGTGGGCGAGTTTAATCTCTCTTTACAGGCCGGTATTCAACACTTTGAATTATAAAAAAGCAAAACAAATGTGATGCGTAAACAAAAAAATCTCGTGCACGTCCTACACACGCCAGATTTATTGTGAAAACTAAGGCCAGTCTGAAGCATGATCATCAAGAAAAATCATTCTGTATTTTTCTGAAAGTTTCACAAAAACTGGGTAGGAGTGAGCGTACGCAATTTCCACAGGGAAATCAAATAGATTGCGTTCCAATGTACATTTAGTTAAACATATATTCTCGTCGTCATAACTGATTTAGTGAAAATAAGGAAAAGTGGAGAAATCTCTTTTGATTACAATGTGATTGTTTTCTTCAACAACATTGTAACAAGAGGACCTGTGGGCATTTTATAAAGAAGCACTAAACAGAATAAATAGAAAAAAGGTGAAAGTTGTCGTAATGATTGCCATTGCCCCCATTTCATGACAAGGTACATCCCCTGTGGCTGCAATCAATTGTTTTTCTTCCTCATCACATCTCATATAACACGGAAATCGGGAACCGAGTCAAAGCTAATGATCACCTTTTCCTTACGTGATCTCAAACAAAATTCCTTGTTATTTAACGTAGGAAACTTTCCCCATTGTATCTATTATCTGCTATCTTTTCTTGCTCATCCTTTCCACGAGGTGAAAGCACACTAAAATCACTTTTCTCAATGCAGTCACCGCTCCAATTCTCTTCTAGATTCCGGTTTATGATTAGTGGTACAATATTACCATTACGGTTATTGCTGTAATCCTCTGCCAACTGCACATTTTTGTAAATGGATATCCCAGACCGTTGAGTAAAACCTGCGTCTAACTTTCTCCAAGCAGCAGTAAAAACGGATTGCAACTTTAATCAAAAGTATCTTGAGTACACACAACTTGTTCCGACAAAATGCAGCCGGGCACAAAAGCTGGTCTAAATTTAGTCAGGATGATACTTGTTCCGCTCTTGTTCCTTAATCAAAAGTATCTTGAGTACACACAACTTGTTCCGACAAAATGCAGCCGGGCACAAAAGCTGGTCTAAATTTAGTCAGGATGATACTTGTTCCGCTCTTGTATATATTTTTGAGGCACTTGAGCATTACGTAATGGAAAGCGAAGACACGTTTGACGATAACAATCTCACAAAATGGATAGCGCACGTGCTGAGATCAGTAGTAAACGTGGGCGTATCGTTTTATTAGCCATAACTTTCTCTCTATATATTATGGATAGTGTGCATTTTGCAGCTTAACCCAACAAAGTAAAAGCCCACACCGTCAGTTACGAGAGATGTGCCTTGTCTCACCACACGAAACACCATTAAGCAAAAGTGAAAGTGCGATGATCAGATTCCGTCTACACCATAATTCAGTACAAGTCGTTACCAAAACTTTCTTTTAAATAGTGCCATAAATGTATGGTACTTCCTTCCACTTAACAAACTGGAAAAAGCTCATACGTGCTCCAAAGAATTCACTCCACGAAAATCTTGTAACATCGAGTGTCATTTTGAGTGACCTTTCATTTGACACTCAGATTACGCTTCGATCGCCTACTCCATTTAATCATTTTACGTAATCTAATACGGCTGTGAGTCGCTTTTCCTTCGAAACTCATATTGAGCTGCTTTCACCTTGCATTGAAGTTTAAGAATCACCTCTTTGCAAACTTTTTCTTCAACCGACCTCGAAACACTAATGCAGACATGCTTGTGTTTGTGTAACATTCTCATTGTTACGGCTTACTTCTCAGAATTATTGTTACGAGTCGTGACTTACGACAAAACGCGCATAAACACTGAAATGTCAATTTTCGTACCTGGGCATATGCAGGTCCAAACTCGAGCGGATATGGATAGCACACCTGAAATGCTCTAGCGGTTGGCGAGAACACTCGTATATAAGAGTACAGGGCAGATGGCATGGCAACGATTATAGATAGTGTCCAAATGCCTTCACACAAATACATACGAGCAAGAAGTTAATCATGATGAAGGTAATGTGATCATCCAACAGTCTTTTCAACTTATTGCTCAGGTTTCTCTGCAAAATTTATATATATATATATATAGCAACAATCAAAATATTTGCGTACAAAACTAACCAATGATAGAGATGATTGTGATCCTCGTAGCTCTCCTCCCTGTCAGCTTGCGCATCGGGTCGACAATTGCGACATAGCGGTCGGCCGAGAGAGCAGTCAAAGTAAACACAGAGACGCCAACAGAGAGATCCTTGATGAACTCCGAGAATTTGCACACAACCAACCCGTACGGCCACGAGGGAACTGGAAGGCCAAGACCAACGCTAAATTAGAGCTCACTACGGGTGGCTTGACATTCTTACCAATTATGTCGCAAGAATAACAACAATAAAAAAGGAGAGGACAATGTGTAAGAGCAACCACCTCCAGAGCAGAATACTTACCTGTGTAAACTGTGCTGGTGAAAGGTACACAAAAGAGGATGACGAGAAGATCTCCGATAGCTAAGCTAACAATGAACCTGGAAAACCAGAAAACGAAGCGTTAGACCAGACATAACCTGATTAGTCTTTCCTCTCAAACAAGATCAACACACGGAATCCCTCATCAGCGCATTGACTTACATGTTTGGAACGTTCCGCATGGCTCGGTGCTTTATAAAAATGACAATCAACGTCCCATTCCCAATCACCCCAATTATAAAAATGATGGCGAAAAGAACAGGTACAATGTATGTTTCAGGTCGGCTGCCGTACGGGACGTAGTCCAAGGTGCTGTTGATGTCATCGTTTGGAAACGGGGATGACGGAGATGGATATATGGACCCGTTGACATTCATGAGGAGCTCTCCACCACCAGTGGAGTCTTCATTTGTAGGCTCCGTCATTATGACTTTCTTCTGAATATATTTTGAGCCATTGTTTAGTAAGTTGGCAAAAGAGAAAGTCTCAAAAGTTTGTCGGTTTGTATTTCCTTCGCTACTTTGTATAATACTCACATCTTCGTCGGCTGATTCCGAAAAGAATTTCCGACCGTGTATGAAAGTCTCTTTTGCGTAATTCATCTGTCAGTAACTAAGCCATTCGCTTTTCACTGTTTTCAGTTATGAATTTTATTAAAAGTGCAAAGTTTGGCAGCACAACATCAAACACTTTTAGAACAGCATAAATTGTTGAGTTTATGTAGATGCCGGTTCAGAGTGGCTAAACAAACTAAATTTAGACCTAAACCGCAAAAACGCAGTCCCTCTGACCTATTTCATGGACTTTCATAAATGTAACCCAATTGAATTTTTTACTTTCACACACACTTTTGGTTTTGTTTTGTAATCCGACTTTCACTCTCGGGTAAAATAGAATTTTCTGACGTCTGCAGCAGGTTGCAGTTTTATAGCCCAACTGTCGCCTCAACCGATGCGCACAGACCTTGAACTGGATCGCCGCTTCTGACAAACTCTGGAATGTAAAAAAGAACGGGGATTAAAGCACTTGCATAATGAATTATTTGAAATATGTTTGCTCTTCTGTGAACTTTTGAAGCATGAAAGGATCAGTACGCTTGCTGGCACTACACATTGACCGAAGGGTGTTTCAGTTGCAATTGAAACTCTGCCGGAGGAATGCAAAACACTTTTGGCTTCAGATTACAAAAATGGAGTAAACTAATACGTACTACACATAGTGGCCTGAATACCGAAATAATGAAAAAGGGGCAACTCATGCTTCTAAAACACCTTTCAAACTGAAACTTTTGCATTCAGAGTCACGGTTTTTTTTACATTTATTCCAAAAATCTCTCATTACCGCTCATCTTGTTTGGAGTGAAAGCAACTCTCGCACAACACATCACAACAAGCTCTATATTAGATTACAAATTTTACAGATATAGTATCCACGTAAAAATATCACGACTCAGTCACGCTCTCTGAATCCCATAAACATCTTGTTTACTTCATGCGAATTATTGAAGTGAGAAGCCAGAAGCCCATGCTTAAATCTACCTACTTGGTGGGATAGACGGTAACTTTGTGAATCTACTAATTTCAAGGTCCACCTCAGATTAAACTAGAAGCCACTTCTTTCTCCTGGCTTATTGGACTCACGTGTTTACACCAAACGCATTGAAGCGCAGCGTAGGATTTTTTTCATCAAGTGTATATACGCGACGAGGAGTAAAAGCAGAATGTACTTTTCCTGCTGCGAGAAATGAGAGTGAAAGTGGTTGCGAGCTGTAAACCCTTGAAACTTCGTGAAGTTTGTGACCGCGGCTTAAACAATCTTGCAACTCACACTCTGACATAAAGTTCAGCGTGTCTCAAGTGCATCTGGCTGGCAACAGTTGTTCACCAGCCAGAGCTTAGGAATTTAGAAAAAAATCTGAAAAATGCACCCCAATGTTGGGATCCACAGCTCAATTCGGAGAATCTGAAGAGATGTACCCAACCAGGTCATACGAACTTTGGTTTACAACAAATCATAATCAGTCTTCTCATGAGTGACAGCCCAAAAGCCCTGCAGGTTACACAATGTCTGACATTTTGACACTTTCCGCTTCCAATATGCCTTTCACTAGTGCCATTCACGTAACGACAAACAAGCAAGGTTGTTGATTTGGAATTATTAAATTAGCATCATAGCATTTCCCTTTGGACCTTGAAAAAACTCAGTGATACAGCAGACCATTAAAATTTATACTGATTCAAGCTTTGCAGCTCCTTTGAGACTTAATGCCGTATCAGAGCAGTCGTCCATCTCAAAACTGAAGTCAACACGAAGTTCAGTGAGAGCCTCTTCCTTTGAGAGTTTTCGGACAGTTTATTACATTCCGAGTCGAAACTCGTCGCCATAGGTTGTGTGCGTCCTTTGATTTGGGCAATCAACCGTGTTCCTTCTCAAACGTGAAACGTGCGTCCTTTTTACTGCGTCTTTTATGGTGTCATGGTGTGTCTCTTTTACTTCGTTATTCCACATCAACAGCTGTCATCTACTTAACCGTTTCGTTTGTTGGTTTGTAAAGCAGAAAGTTGGAGATTTCTTTTGTAAAGCCGAAAACTCTGCTTTCACTTTTCTCAAGTCCACTCACAACTCACCTTTTTACAAGATCTTGAATTCACAGGTTTCATACGAATTGCTCAGCTTTTATAAAAGCAATCCTTTGAAATCGAGCTGACAACTACTTTTTGTATATGTGATTTACATCTATAGCAACGTTAGGACATAAAATTACTTGGAAATTTTGATGCCCGGTAAATACCGGCACAAACCTGTAAATATTACTTTTGTGGAAGTTTTAAAATCTACAATTTAGTACTTGGAAATACATGTATCATGTTGCCCCAAAATAGAATTAGGGATATCTACTTTAGAAAATTATGTTTTCCAGGAGGCTGTTGAAAATTAAATGGATAAAACCGGCATTTACAATTTTTGCTTTTGCCCATCTCTATTCCTTGACCTTGCCTCGTTTAGCGTCGAGTTCAATGCGTGGTGTATTGTCCTTTGACGGAGAGTGGCATATAAATCGAAAAATTTGACTTCAAAGCATGTTCCTGGCAATGCCTGTAGGTTTTCTCTGTTCCTCTTTTCAGACTCAAATCTGCCGTATCATTTATCCTATTATATTATCTTCTTGGAAAACTTGTATAAAAGTACCTATGCTCGCTTTGTGTGATTAACAGAGATAGTGTGATTTTTTGTGTGGGCGGGATGAACACTTTTCAATTTATTTTTATTCGCATAAAAACAAGCAGATTAGTGGTTACTGTTGGGACGCGACATGAATTGAGAAGGAATTGTTCTGTTTTTGTTGTTAAAAGTGTTCCTGATAATTTTGTGAAATTTCATTGAATTATCACTGCTTTGCTTTGACCGCTGGAATTAGCTTCCGTGGTTTTTAATTTTAGTACAACAAACTAAATTCGTTGGTTTATCTGTGAGGACCTAAATTTTCCTCTCGGTAAATGTAATGTATTACATTACCAATAATGTGGGATTACGTTAAAGCTGAATTATGAATTGTATATCATGAATTAATTTCCCCGGAATAGACAGTCATAGTAAACCCAGTAACGAATTGTGGGCAATGGGAGTAGAATTTGTGAAAGAATTTATTTTTCAACAGATTTGTTTCTGGCAATTTTTCACTCTATCAGAAATAGCACAACTCAAATATTTTTAATTAAATACATATATTTTTACGCACTTGAACATTACTACCAGGGAAAACCAGCCAGATTCATACCCATCAAAACACTGTTTTAATAATCTATTGCCCATACACCCCTGCTTACTTTAATCTTCTCAACTTTTATATAAATGCGGCTTTGAACAAGAGTGACATGTTATTCTTTAGTTAGAAATAAATAATAAGCAGGCCACTGGATTTGCCCAATCTCCTAAAGTTCCACTTATACGGTGGCAAGGGTCATAAAGCATGTATGCACAAAAATTCATTTCCTGGAGTAAGAAATATAGAAAGATACATAGAATTCGCCATTCGCGTTGCATCTTCAAAAGAGCACGAACCAGGTATTATTAGAATGCGCACCATGTACAAAGAGATAGAAAGTTGTAAAAAACACCCGGATGTGACCGAATGGCTTTCACGCCTGTTTCTATGAGCGAGGACAAAAATGCTCTTTTGGACCAGAATAGAAGTAGAGAGGAAAGAAAAAAACTTACGAAAATGTTTCTTCTCTCACGAAGTATACATCCCGTTCCGCTCCATTTCCTTCTCTTGGTGGTCAACATTTCAGGAAATTGTTTCGCGCAAGAGAATTGGACACGAGGAGAAAAATGATGACCAGTTTTTGTTACCACTCGACTCATCTAGACAAAAAAGGTGCGTTATTCCGTTGTTTCTCCAAACCACTACAAACTTCGCATAGCGTCCGCCAAAGTCTTTCTGCGTTTGATTATTGACCAACTTTTACATTCAAGACTTACATTTCCTACTCTTTCTTAACGGAAATGCGTGATTCAAATCATTGACATCCTTTGGCCATGACCCAGCACTTAATGGATATTTTTGAATGGGTTTGAAAATTCTCGAATGAATACTACGAATCAGTTTAAGTAAGTCTACCATTTTAGCAAACATTTAATTAATTTCCACTAATAGCCTCTTAGGGACACATTTGCTTTTACTGAGCGTTCCTCCAATTGCCTCAAATCCACACTTTTAATCCGAGCAATAATCACAGACCGGAACATTTCAGAAAAGTATCAGTGAAAACATCTCAGGATTACAGGGATTCTAAAAAAGGCGTGCAAAGTGAAGCAAACCCCTTGTTAGTCAAGCCAATCTTTGTTGGTAATGTGCATATTTGCACTTACAAAACATCCCTAAACAATTTTTTGCTGGTTTCACTTACATAACACAGAAAACCTTGTGTAATCGTTTCGCAGATGGGGAAAGTAATTAAAAAACCCTAATCGTTTGCACCTACACTTCATCCTTCCCCAAACTGTGACACAATGCCCTTTTATAGCTAATTATCATCGTACATCAGGAAATTGTTTCTACTTAATGAAATTGCCCAGATGAGCCACCGCGCCGGTGTAGGTACACCTAATCGCCTTTCTCAGTTTCATTTTTTTCTGGTTAATGTGGTCAACGCCCAAATGGATATGGGTTACCACGTAATCATCGAGACAAGCAGGTGTAAATTTACCAAAAAGTATTTTGTAGATGTTAACCAATTGTATTTCGAAACATGCCGTTACACTGGTCAATGGATTATCAAACTTGTAGCAATAATGATCTAATGGCTTGACTACATGCTAACGACAGATTTGTCGACGAGTGTTGATGTAACTTTCACTTGTTCACAGCATGTGGTAAAGCGATTTCCAGCTAGTCGATTGAAGCAATTTTGCTAATAGGTGGTTGCGTAAATATGAATTGCGGCAGCTCAATCGAAATCTTCTTTTCCCAGAAAAGCGCAGATTTTTACGAACTGCTTTATTAGCCAAATTGAATTCCAGACTTTGCTACTGTTGCGCCAGCGGTTACACTCTAAATGATTATGAAAAGATGTTTATCTATTTTTGGTATAGAACCGCTTTCATACTCCTCAATACACTTTCCTGTATTTATGATCGTCATTAACTGTTGAAAAGGTATCTCACACCAACTCAAAGTATCGCTTTGACTGCTACTAAAAATCGAAGTCTGTTTTCACCAAGGAAAGTAGCAAATAGCAGTAGTATAAATAAGTTGCGGTAGCTTTTATACTCTCGACACACAAAGAATACATTATCGAGAGAGGTAGTCAAAGCAAAACGCGTGATTTCATTCATAAACTCAATATATACCTAAATACTACACACACTAGATTCTCGCCGAAAAGACCTTTGCTGTAGAGATAAAAGTGTGATGAAAATGTGAACAAGCAAAAGGTGTGTATGAAATATGGGTTTCCGGCAATATCCATTTATCATCCGAGTTCGCTACATTTGCCGTTCGTGGAAAACGACAATATGTGCCTTGTTCAGCTTCAGACATAGACAGTGTGTGCTGACTCTACAGAAACCGACTCAAAAATTAAGAATGCTGCTGTTGGGCAGGGAAAGCATACCACCAAAAAACTTCTATGTAACTGCACTGTGGAACGTAATGCAATTTAGAGGATTTCTTGTCTTCAGGAAAATTTTGTCTTTCATGTTTTTCTGCTGTTTCAACAAAATGCGGACATCGCACACAACCACATGCTAATGAAATGCAGAATCACGAAAGTAACACTCTATTAAAAGTAAAAGCTTTTCTGTAAAATGGAGTTGGTGGCTCGTTACACAACTTGTACATTACAAAATATGTTATACAAGTCACAAATATTGTTTATTCCTTCT
>JAHZMW010001069.1:0-30418 GCA_027743745.1 Alloscopus bannaensis | reverse complement strand
ACATTGACAGTCCTCGGCGTAGCCGCGGGTGCGAATTGGCTTGGGTGCGAATTGGCTCGGGTGCGAACTGTCCTAACATCACATACAGAGATGGGAAACTGATGATTTGTATTCTGAGTGAGAACGCTATACGGATAGAATGCATTTGCCATAATATCATTTCATGTCTAACTTTCCAATCCCCAGAGCTGAAAAAGTGTTCGTACACATACAGCAGTCAGCGATCCGCGTGCTTTCAAAGCAATGCATAACGGGGGTTCGAGAGAATCGGTGAGGTAAGAATAAAGTATTCTTTGAGAGCAGTAATGGGATCGTCAGAAGTCTTTCTGAATATCAAAGTAATTTTCTCTAGTGTCGTTAACTATATGAGATATATATCTGCACATAATATCAGATCTGTCTTCTCACATCCTTTTGCATCTAGATTTTTTTCATGGAATTTAGAATCTAACTTTTATGACGAATCCCTATGATGAAAAGTTTAGTTTTCTTTGAGTTAAATTACGGACAGACTTGATTCGCAAGTTTTTTTCCTATTTACTCTCTGAATAGTGAGATAATGTAAGGTAATGATTGATGATGCTTTTGAATGGCGGAGAAACCATGACGGGAACACACCTTTTCACCACCTTGATGATTTTCTGTTGAGAAATAGTGTTACAGCTGAAATTAACTTTCTCGTGAGAATCTAGAATGGAGCAGCGTGCGGATGTGGTAAAAAGAGAAAGCACGGTACAATGCATCGTTAGCGAATTAGATTGAGGAAACTCGCGTGCTCATACCAGTTTTCAGGCTGAATCCGTACAATTTTTTGTGTGGTTGGAACTATTGTTTAAAGTAATATTAAATGAATTGCAATTTTAGCTATAGAATTAGAGCTAATTAGCTGGTTATTGCTATGCATTGTAAATTAATTAGGCTTTCACGAAAGCACACTTTGACTCCAGTGAAAGTCCTTTCACTTGAAAAGGCGGATAATACGTAGTTTGTGTTGCAACGTTGCACTCTCATTTTTTTTTGTTGTAACAAGATTGCATATAACGATTGCGGACACAATGAATAATTTTTAAACGAGTGTGTGTTGCATTTTTGTATTTTGTGTGTTGCATTAGGGTAAGTTAGAGAGCTAACTAGAAAAAGCAAAAATTACATCTTTAACACACCAGATTGTACTCTGACTATCAAAGTGTAAGTGTAAATGATATTCGGGCAGCGACTACTGCTATATTTTTTATAGGTGTCGTAGCTTGTTTTCACCCTCGAAAAGAATCTCGTATACTTTGCAATGGTTTTCTTTCATCGCGGCAGGTATATAGTATCTGCGTGTGTTCGCCAAGCTGTGCAAAGGAAAATGAAAAGATTTTAAATTGGCAAATTGGATTTTATTGTCCCTCTTTTAGTGAAAGTCATGTACGGAATTTGCTCCTTTTGCCCTCCTTACGGCATATGTTTACCACCAACTGCTTTTCTCCATCTCGAAAAAAATTCTCCTTGAACGACTGACTCCTTGCTTATTTGGCCTGTAGTCAAAAGTCTTTGAGAGAACAATTTGCAGATTGTACGTGGTAGAAATGAAATTAAGGTTTCGTTGTTGTAGATTCTCTAGCTCAACGCTTTCTCCCCGTATAATAGATGCATTTGGTATGTAACTTATATACATTGGTCCTCCTAGACTCTTGTTAACTCTTTGTACTTTCTTCACACTTCGCACGATGAAGGCCCATTAGTACATCTGTACACGAGAAATATGTGAAGTTGAAGGGAGCACAAAAGAGGTACTTGTAGTTTTAGTTTGCACAAAGTAGGACCGCACAAGTACGTTTTACCTTGTTGCTTAAGAAAAAGTCTTGAAGAAAGAGAGAGAGAGTGGAAGAGTGAAATTCCGCTTTTCTCATAACGGCCGTCAATACAAGGAGCTGGAGAAAGTACCGAGTTATTTTCCTTCTCTTGTACACACACACTCCCTATAAATGCGTACCTTGCGACGGTGCTGTGCTTTTGTCCGACTGCAGATATGATGTGATGTACGGAAACAACAAAACAACAAAAGGAGGCAACCGTTTAGAGAGAGAGAACATTACAGGGAAATATTTTGTTGAGGAAGAATTTATGGCGGACTAAAAGTCCAATATTAAACCACTGAGTATGACTTATGCGCAACATGAATAGCTGTCGTCCTCTCCATTCCTTATTTTCCCTGTTAATATTCGTCGCAGCCAGTCGCACAGGCAGGAGATTGTACATGACTATAAAATGCTAAAATTACTACCACGACTAATCTGCCTCGCACTTGGTCGTCGTAATCCGGAGAGTTTTTGGAATCATCTTGTGACTTTTTAGGGGCTTTCTAGCAAGTTATTGCCTCGCCCGAAGTGTTATTCACGAATTAAGGTAATTTTTCCGTGGTGCACTTTATGTGACAGTAAAACACAATAAGGCACACCAACCGTATCGATCTATCAATCATGGAATGGAGAAGGGGAAGGTCTTGAGAATACATGGAACCAGTTCTGGCGAGAGAAGATGAGTGATCGAAATGTAAACTGCCGTCGTAAAAGTCAGTTTGAATAATAGAATCCAGCAAATTTTCACTATCCTTCGTGAAGAAGTTGCATTAAATCGAAATTCGAAAGCCTTGTCTTTCGGAAATAAAATGGCAACTGTACCCTATTTTACATTCAAATGTAACAGGATAACTGGAATGGAGAGTCATTTCATTTGAAATTGCGTCGTTCACATATTGTGTATCCTCCAAGATTTTCTTGGCTGTATAAAAACTGCGATATAGTATAGTATGGTGTGAGGTCTATGTGCACTTGATGTGTTCTGTAAGCCCAGTACTAATGGCATCATCGTGCAAATGTATGCATTAACGTAGACCACTCCTACCTTTTCATCCAGAGCCGGAAAAAAATCTTTAAGTGTGCAAAATTGTGTAGGAAAAAATTGAGCACATACACTTTCCCCAATTGCAATACAGTTTGACTACAGATGGTGAGGTGATTACTTCTTACATCTGTTTCAATATTGAATAAATGACGTGAAGAGGAAATTGAGAACTATGTGAGCCGACTTTATTTGTCTTTTGTTTCGAAAAGTTCAGAACATTGCTACCCCTGAATTTTGGCCCATCCCTCTTGAAATGGAATGAAATTAAAAAAGATCGTGGAGCTTGAGGAGCAGATCGATAGGTTTGTACTTTAAGTGGTTTTTCACCAAACTGCCACTTTCTCCAAAAAAGGCAAACATTTTGAGAAAGCCTCGATTACACTCTGATCAACAAATAGCGCTCACTCGCCTACAATATGAAAGAGTTGTAATTGTTACATATATTGCATGATTATTTTCAACCGGAACAGGAATTGAAGTGGATCTTTCGAAAATAAATCCAGAAAATAATTTCGGGATTAATTTGTAAAATTAATACGCACAATAGGTTAAGTTGAAACTACAGGATTTAGAAAATATTACACATATTATAATATCGGGAAAAACACAACCGGAGATGCCGCTTAAAGAGTTGGCAATTTTATATATGTAGTTCGGTGTTTTTAGATTTGTTGATCACACTTTAGGTGCACAGTTGAAAAAGTTTTAGCGAATTTTACGGTCAATGTTGCAGAAGGATTGACTTTTTGTAATTCATTCACACTTTTTTTTCCTACGACAGTTTTGAATACGACATGATTCGTTTAAAACGGCGCGATAAATATGTACAGTGTCAAAGTTTGACACTGACTGATCGGTCGACAGTATTTGTTCTGGTACGCTGAAAACTGGACAAGTCTTGGAACCAAGTCAATGAAATACGTTTGAGCCAGTACTGTTTTGTAATAAATATTTCCTTCAACTCTTTCATCATTTCTGAAAGTGAAAATAAAAGTTCTAAATGCAAGATGTGTACGCACAGTCAGCATCATTCGTTCTGTACCTAACCTCGCTTTTTTTTAGAATCTAATGGCTTTATTATGAACCACCTGATTGTTTAGTCTCCTCAAGCTAATAAGCAGCTGGAAATGATGTCGTTGGAAATTTGATTCAGTCTTCTTCCCAAGTGTACCAAAAACTGGTTGTGTAGGTTGAGTTGCCTCCAGCTCGCTTCGTAGAAATGAGCAAAAAATTCTTGGATGAGATGGAACGGTTAGAAAAAGCGGCGGAAACTTAAGGTTCTCTGCTTTCACTCAAAACGGCAAGAATGTTTTTGGCGAGTAGCCATGTTTGTCTAGTCTTTCGATGTATATAAAAATACTTGATAGCAACTAAAGACCTTTTATAGAACAACTCAATTAAAAACAAAATGCGGAGGTATAAACTCTGATGTTTGAAATTAGGTTAATACAACATCGTTCTCATGTTTTCTTCAATTATCATTGCATTAGGGACTGGTGTATTTTTCTTTAGAAACTCGACTGTCCAGTTTTTATATTACCACATGGTTTGTGAAGACGCGCTCTTCACACGGAAATGAGTGTGAGAACCAACTTGGACGTTTGTGGAACTCACTACTCGGTTTTTTCATTCTTTCATTTTTACTTATGCGTACTTGCATCAGTATTACATTTTTTAATGCGTAGCGTGCTCGAAGGTCTTAGTGGGAACTTAATTCTTTGTCGGATTACAGGGAAGAACCTCAAGTTTGCATTTGCATAGAGGGAAGCCAGAATCCAAAGAATGATATCAATGTGAACTGAAAAATGATCCGAGTGTAGAGGACCAGATTGTCATTTGCTTTTGCTTTCTTCAGATTCCAAAGAAGTCACTCAACCTGTCAAAGTAAGGGTGGACGGAAGGTAGGGCGTCTGTTTTTGGTACACGAAAAAATTATCATTGACGCAACTAGAATACTTGTCGTTTTTGGAGTTAGGATCTCAATTGAAATTCAATTTGCTTACTATTAAATTAACAATAATTTCTTACTGATGATATTATGAAGTTGACAGAAAAAAGTAAAAGGGAAGCTCCTATAGAATAACAGGAATAACAAACAGACATAAATATGGCAATATTCAAGTCGGCTGCTTAAGTCATGCCTCCTATTAACCGTCTATGTATGCAACAAAAAAGAT
This sequence comes from Alloscopus bannaensis, assembly GCA_027743745.1. Lineage (NCBI taxonomy): Eukaryota > Metazoa > Arthropoda > Collembola > Entomobryomorpha > Entomobryidae > Alloscopus > Alloscopus bannaensis. Next base: position 25,352 of record JAHZMW010001069.1, on the reverse strand, counting down.
GTCTCAGTTTTATTCGAAGTATGCTAGCTCAACTAAACATAGGATCCTGAAAATAGTCACCCTTCTACTCGGGCACCCCACATAATAATATACCGTAAACTGAAAGTGTTCGAATTATTCCAGAACACTTGGAATATAAATTAGGTGCTTTAGAAAAAAGGATACAGAATCAGTCAACTTCGAATGAATATATATATACTCAAATACATACATGAATATCTAGTGTGTAAGCTGTGTAGAAGTATTCATTACGCAAGAAAGGATAAGAAAAATGAATGAAAAGTTAAGCTTGGCAGTTACAATATTGAAATTTGCTAGTCCTGAGTGCTACGTATGGCTTGTAAATCTACTCTACCGTTCAGCTACTCATGTTATATGTAAACTACACAAAGTGCTCCGTATAATATGTATGCCAGGCTCTTTCAGATCTTGAGCTAGAAGAAATAGTCGTGCATGGATTTTTCATCATCGGTGAAAGTTTGAGAAAAAGAACATTAAAGAAATCAAAGACAGCCGACAGTTCATCCTTCTTTTCCTTTCTATTATTCTGTCTACTTTCGCTCTCCACTTTCTCCAGGAGTCTGGGGATAGACAACGGAGAGAGAAAAAATGACTTGTCTTACGTAACATTGCTTACTTTGTACATGGAATGTGAGTGGTTGTGCGAGGGAAACGAAGCAAATCTAAACTAACTGCATTACATAGTAAATCCTTTCTGCTAGCTTTAAAAAATACTCAGGGAGCAGAGTACGCTCTACATAATGAGTAATAATAATGCTTTATTTTGCCACATTTCTTTGCATATTAAGCGGTTTGAGTTGCAGACTAGGAGTGTGAGACTTGTAACCTATGAATAACTCTTTGCCTCTAAAGTTGGTGTTTTAAATTATGTAGGCACGGTCGATAGAAACGAAAGCAATTTACTTTTTTGTCTGCCTCCTTCTATACCTTGTGGGCATTTACATTTTGTGAGCGCTTTCTTGAAAAATAGAAAAAATACAATCCAACATTACACCAACTTTGCACTGTTACTGGAGTTCAAGTAAATTATTAGGTATGCCCACGTCTTATTCAGTAAAACAGACAAGTCAGATTTTCACTAAACTTTTCAGACAAACACATTGGTGGAAATCAACAAATTTTGTCTCTTTTTACAATATCCAGTGAAACTTTCCATTTGCGATCCTCAAAAATTCGAATTCGCGTCTCTCTCTTTTGACACTTGACGGCCCACCCAGAAGAATAGTTTTCCGACAGTATTTGTCTCACCAGGGTCCAGTCTTAGTCGTAAATAAATATTGGCATGCCTGCAATCTCACTTCCACCTGGACCAAAGCGTTACGGATGAAGTTATAAGATATTGGTCTGAATTTGAAATAAAATTCGTGTTTCTCAGGGAGCTGTAAAACCATCTATGAAGAAGATAAATGGTACGCTAGATGAAACCAGATTAAGCGAGGGACTTTGGGAAACAAAGTCCGCATACACACACTCCAGTGTCTCCCCTCTCTGCTCATATTGAAGGTACACACCGTCCAATCGCGGAATAAATGGAGATGTGTACAGGAAGTTGAGATTCCAACAATTCTGTATCTGTATTCACCTTTATTTGATATGATGAGAATTGAAAGTAAAAGAGTGAATCAGAGGTGGTGTACAAATAATGTAAAGAATATCAATTCGTCGTGGTGCGGCGGAGGTAGGATGTTAGTTGACATCATCATAATATTCCGATAGAACTCAGATAAAATTGTAAGATGCGTACCTATGCTGATATTAGGCTTTTACTTTTACCAACGTATTATATAGCCGTTGTTATTCCAAGTCTGTAGGGATGAAAGAAGGGAAGTATAAAAAGATGTGGTATCCCACACTTATTATTTCCATCTGTCAGGAAGAGAGAAAGTGAAGATTTTCTCGGAATTGGGTGTGTGTAATGTATTTATATGCCAATACCTTTTGGTGTTTCATGAGAGACTAATATCTTGTCTGTCGCTTTTCACTCGACCAACAATCACTATTGTATAGTCTTCTTGTCTCTCTGAAAACAGAAGAAATGGTTGATATGAAACACTCGCTGCTACTCCACATATTACACAACTCCCTCACGGAATGGGCGAAGTGAAAGGAGAGAGAAATGTGAATGTTCTTGGAAACGGAATTGAATACAATAGTTGTACTGTTCTTTCCTTGTGCTTCTGTGTTTCCTTCTCGAGAATTTGTGAGGCTCAGCAGATATTTTAAGATAGAGAACAGTAGACGAACACAAATTCTCTTTCTTTCTCTTTACACACAGAGAGAGTTGTAATGTAGTCAGTCAACTGATTGTGAGTTTGGGACCCTTTCTAGACACCCAGCAGCACAATGAAATGATGTACAACTCTTTACGTAATCTATTACTGTCAGTCAATCCTACTTCGTCCTGGGCGAGAATGCTGTGAATACTAGAGAAAAAAGAAGAGAATCGAAAGACGAGGACAACGAGAATGGGAAAGTCGACTCGTGTGTATAAGGAACGAAGGGACAGATTTTCCAGCTGGCATTTTTGCGTCATATAGGCTACAGCTGGAGCTAAATGTTGTGGTTCATTGAGGAATCTTTATAGTGTATTGTACACTATACAGTACACTATATGCGTACATATTATGTACGTTGGTATACAATCCCAATAGAGAAGCATGTACATGTTACTGTTGTATAGCTTCACAGTTTTAACAATTTCCATTTGGCGAAAAAAGTTAAGTGTGTCGAACCAGTGAAACTCAAAATGCGAGTAATGGACTGCTGACTGTATGTCGTTGTTGATTCTGACTCTTGTGCCAGAAGAAGAAGAAGCGGTATAAAAACGTTTGATTCGCTACTCAGTCTTTGGAAGGTATTGTAGATACGATCGATAAGAAAATCTGTACGAAATCTTATGTTGGTGAATTTATAATGCTTCGATTTTCTTCTTCGGTGTATTAGTGACAGTGATACTTTGCTTGGTTAAAGGACGCACGGCATGTAAAATTCAGAGAGTTTCGCTCGGAAATGGTCGAATTTTCTTGGTTGCAGGTGGTGTGTGCGAGAGGATGGAAAAGTGAAAGCATCTTGGGAAGTAAATGCTTTTAAGTATAGTTTATGAAAATTTGATAAGTTCCACATCCATCTTTGACATATCGTAACGTATTCACTGTTTCTCCGTTATCCCGACGTAGGAGATGTTGTTTTAGGCTTCGTTCCGATGATTTTCAGTGTTTTGTCTCCGATAGAAGGAAAAAGTAATCTTTAAAAATTGATACTCAGAAATGTACGAATGGCACAGTGTATAGACTTCTTATTCCATTCCAATTTTTCGTAGTCTCCTATTTTGAGACAAAAATCAGTCAGATTTGAAGGAGGAAGAAGTAAAATGACAACTGTACACTAGGGAGTCAATAGGATTATGATGTGTCAACGAATGACAATGTGAGCGCAATCGATACGACTTGGGACTACTATGGTGAGAATTGGAGCAGGTGCAAGAATGATATGCTAATTCTAAGGTTCAAGTTAAGCTGCTCCAACCTCTCCCGAAGAGTGCTTTACCTTTCCGGTGTACTTCATCGGATGGCTGGTGGTTTACACAAATGGATATTTGTGCACGTGGGGATGGGTTTTGAAAGCATTGCTGCGAAACATTGACCTGCCACCCTTCCGGCAATGGGGTCAACAGGGTGTTTACAAAATTAATGCGACTCTCTTATAGGATGGTGATTTTGAGTATAGCTTTCACTGAGGTTTATAACCAACAATTTTCTATAACAGCCGAGACAGTCACTGAGACTACAAGATTGATCTTATCACTCCACTCAAAAAGATTTGACAGTGAAGTGTTACTTGATATGTGGGTTGGGTTTTCTACTGCTTGTGTGCTACAATGTATAAATTATTTGGAAAAGCAATCCATCATTTTCTGCTAACCGTACAGACTCTTCTATGCCGGTGTAAGTACGACACGCTTCAATCATGGTTTGTGAAAACTAGCATCAAACTGAGACGGGACTGACCAAGTGTGCGTATGTTTTCGCAAATGAATTAAAAATAGATTAGGATCTTTTGCCCAGAACCGTAAATAAATGACATGACTCGAAGGCACGCATATACCGCGTCCACCTCTGTACTGTGTACCTTATAGTCTTTGTTTTATAACCTGGTAGCGGCTAACGTTGAGCGTCCAGTTCACTAACAACACTCCAATTAAAACGGTGTACGCCTTAATATTTCGCGTTTTTTTCTAGACAGTGTACGCACACAACACAAAAATCTGAGGCGTGACAAAAATCATTTCAATCCCTAAATATTAAATACTGAGTTATGATACTTTTGAACAGGCGTGTTTTGACATGACATAAACATCTTCCATTCTCGAAAACGTTTCACATTCTAGGATTGGGATATGGAGAGAAATATTATGTGTCTGAGGTTCTCGAGTTATATTATTGAGTAACTCATATTATGATATGAAAAAGTAGGGTTGTTACATATAAGGATTTTCTTGTAAGTTTGGGATTAAGTCCAGACAAGAGCAGGGAATGGCAGTCGTTGGTGCAACGATGAAACGTGAAGTTCAACAGCATCATCATTTTTTTGTTTGTGAAAGGCAACTTCTTCGTCTTCCTTAAGTACCAGAGGCTTTTCGTCTGAAAGCCTTGAGTCTCTGCTGAAAACCGAAATCCTGATGATGGAAAGAAAGATGGACACGGAAAGAAATAACAAAAAACATCAGAACTAGTCTCCTCGAGGCTTTCTACACGCTCCAAAGTGGCTACGCTTTATGTAATTTCGAGCGATCAAGTTTGTCCTCACGTTGTGTCGACTTTCATGTAAGGAACAACTTTCTCAACGGCTTAGTTCCAGGTTTTGTAATATCAGGTTATACTCCTGCATCTGTGTTGGGCTTCATACGATTTTAGTTAAAAGCGTCTTTTCAACTTCTAAACTGTTGACTGCATGTCTCGATTGATTACGCAGTAATAAAACTCGATACCAAATAGGAACTAAGGAGTAAAAGAGAAAAACAATATTAAGACTTAAATATCTACTCTATCAGCACGATAAAAATTTCGTCGCATCTTCCACCACGTAGGTTATACTTACCAAATCGACTAAAGTTTTTATTGGGTTTATGATATAAGTTGGTTAACGTAAACTATAACGACTTATATACAGATTTAAATGGCGAGAACTATAGTTTTGAGCAAGACGAAGCTAAAAACTTATTACGCATCTACCTATTATTTTCTGCGTAAGATACACTTTGCTGTAGTTCACCTCTAATCTAATTCAAGAAGCTCCTTTACGAAAGCCATGAACGGTGTTCGCTTGCTTTTAAAAGTATCTCCGTTTTCCTCCGAGGAAAAAGTTTTCACGCAAGCAGTCCAAAATGTTATTAGCTTTTCTCACGACGCGACGACGAGAGCTCAGGTAAAAATTCAGTTTGCGGTTAGAACTTTTCAGAGATGTATTTTCCCTTGAATTGATTTAAATGGATGATGGGGGATGATAGTGGAAAGTTTTTTGTATACCACGGCTTCAATATATTTGAATTAATTGATACAGCTTTATAAAACTACTTTTGGCTAAATTACAAACTTCCGTAAAACTTCATAGGTAAATGCAGCGTTTAATATGCACACAAGCGCCAACATTCGGATAATCAGTCAACATCAAGACTCCAACAACACGTACTCGACGTGTCAGCGAGAAAAAAAGCGCGGGAAGTTTTAAATTTTGAATTGGTGTCATACCCAACACCACTTGCGTAACAGTAAAAACAGGCAAACGAGAAAAGAAAATGTTTTCCGCTCTGCGTGAAAACGTTTTTTCTTCGTTTATCAGTTGTCAGTGGCGCTTTTAAATTTTGAAAAAGTGCTTTCGCGTTTAACTGTTAACTCGCGAGTGTTAATATTCTGACAATTACTGAAAATCAGCGTTGAACATCATTGTTGACTGCAATAAATTTAAATTACAATTTGTGTGAGCCTGGAAGATTTGAATGAAGTTTGTCCGGTTTTTCTGGATAATTCATGTACTCTTGGTAAGTATAAAATAATGTCAGCTAGTTTGCAAGGAGTAGAGAAGCAGTATTAATTACGTACAAACTATTGAGGACTCTGGGATGAAATATGGGTGGGAAAGAGTCTACTAAAATATTCGGGCCTCCATAATATTAATTTTTCCTCTCTGTTTGAGATAGAAAAGTAATTAAGACGGACCTCTCAAAAATTCGAGAATTTTTTTCCGAGCACTGCTGCCTCACAAATATGATATTGAGGGAACTGCGAGTTTCGTCAAAATTACAGATATATAGTATGAAAAAAGTTTTCACAGCTTCGCGAAATAGGTGGTAGATAATGTATATCTATAACTTCTAATGATTTTGTTGAGCATCTCGGGCGTGGGTAGAATGGCTGTTCTCTGTCTGATTGTGATGCGAAGCTAAACAAAACTTTTTTTTCGTCTTGAAGGAGAGAAATTAGCGAACTTTTTCCGTGCTTCTTTAACGAGATGTATTTTTCGTTGCCGACATCCATGAATTTTTGCTTTTGACTTTCACTCATTTTGTGCTGCGAGAAAAGGAGGAGAGAAAGAGTGAAAAATCTAGCAACACTAAAACACACATACTTACACACACTTCAGACTTTTCTCTTGCTACCACTTGTCTCATTTATACAGCAACAGCCGGTAGTGAAAGCTTGTAAAGATGTAGCAGTACATTCATTGATGATACTTTCATAAAGATTTTTTCCTGCTTGTTGAGGCGCAAATACATGGCTTGGATGAACGAGGTGAAAGCGGAGAAAGCACAAGGATATATAAGCGGGGAGCGTCAAAGACTACTCTCTGGTAGCTCCCTGGAAGATCTTTTCGTCTGTTAATGAAATAAGGGACCTTTGGGATTTCAACTCAAATTATTGTACACGCTGATGATCATGTAGTGTGTTTATGAAGATTTTTGAGGTTGCTCTTGCTCCGTCATGCGTGAATCTTCTCGTTTTTAACGGAGAACACTCTAGAGAAGATTTTATGTATGTATACTTATATTTTCGTATTTCCTTTTTTCAGCTCTCCGTTTGTACCCAAGTGGAGGAAGACGAACTAAAGATGATGAGGCGATTTAGCGGAGAGGAACTCAACCTCAAACAAAACCAACGGAATTCTGTCAAAAGCAGGCTAATGACTCAAGTATGGATTTTTTTTCTCTCTTTCTTGTTCAGCTAGAAAAATCGTCTCTTTAGATGAATTCAAACACATACTGGTTTTTCAGAGCTTCGGATAATGTACGTTAGATCTCTCTCAAAGAACTTTGTATGATTTTATGTTGAAAAGCATATTATCATCGTGGGAAATGAGAGGGAGTTTTTTCGTCAGAAGGGTATGACGATCGATTTGCAGATGATTGAAATTTCGGAGAAAGGTTTTTCTCTCGTTGACTTTCTCTAAATTTTAAAGGATGTGCTTACCGTGTATGATGAAGATACGAACATATAGAGATATCATATTTGACATTTTGTCAGTTTATAAGGGTTGATGACAGAAATTTTACCAAATGTGGGGAAGCGACAAATAGTCATTCTTGTTCTGCAAAGCAAAATAATTGGTGATGATTCTTTGTAATATTGTAGTATACCTACGTAGAACCGAAGACCCTATTTCGTATGTATCTAAACGTTTATATACGAGCCTCAGTATTAGAGAGAGTTTTCAGGTTAAATGCTTCGCTCAGTCTGGGTGGGGGCCAAGCCAAAGTAAGTCATTAAGGGCCTCCACAGCCGCCCAGTTTAATACGTAAAGTTACGGAGAAGGACGAGCGTCTTCGCTTTCTTCCTTTAAATGCAACACCGATTTCATGTGAAGCTTCAATTCTTCATTTGTCTCAAAGTTTTGGCAGCCCTTTTTCTTCTTCATTTCAATACAAAACAGACAGAAAAAAGGGAAGACGAGATGACAGCAGCCGTATTTCTGCTTTGCAGCGACAGATGATGAACCAGCAGTATACTTATAGACGTTTAGTAATATGATCTTCGTATACAATACATAAATATGTTGATATTCATGGCACGCGTGACTAGTTTAGATTAAATTAAACACATATGGACTGTATACCAGCCTTGGGCATAACCAATTCCTGAATTCTTAACCATTGTGTACGGATTGAAAATGTACAAACTCAAAAACGGGCTTGCTTGTCGGTGTTTAGCCTTCAAGTTCGAGAATGTTCGAAAACGCCCTAGTTACTTTGTTTTAAGCCTGCAGATATCTGGTGAACTATTTTGTGATCAAAGTATCAACTAAATAATTACTGAAAATTGAAACGTGCTCTGAACTGACCCTACCCGAAGTAGTTTTGCTTAATTTTAACTAATTGCAAAATAATCAGTCACTGCACTACGCGATCAGTAATTTTAATTAGTTTTATTAAAAACACGAAATTAGTACAGAAAAAAATGACGTGACACGTACGGGAAAAATTCACAACTTGAAGCTTTATGCTTCTCTCTCCTGGTTTCTACAAAAGACCCGAAAATCTGCACACAATTTTTTGTTCGTTAGTTTACCTATCAAACTACACCTAAAAATGCGGTACAAATTTGTACCGCGCGCATGGCCGGGAGTACTCTATGTTCTCCAAGGAATAAAACAATACATTCAACAATAACAATTGCATTGCCAACTCTGGATTATCAGAATACACGGAGACGAAGTGGTGAAAAGTCGTTGTAGGATGGTGCAAGTCTTGACGGACTGACTACAAGATATCCACAGATGAATTAGTCAACAAGGGATCGACAGTTGTCTGCTAATATTCAGCCTCAGAATTGACTGGCAATACTTGAATTTGCATTCTTTTGCATACATACAGTTTGCAAAGTATGCAAGTCAAAGATTGATGGGATAACGAGAAGAATATGATTATGACCTGAACTTCGCATCAGTTTTGGTTCAATTCTACATTTTGGCTTATGAAGTAAACAAAAAATCTCATGTTGTTCATGTATTGTCAAACTTTCTTACGATCCTGCCATTCTTTTTCTGTCCGTGGTGACATTAACATCACCAACAAAGTTACACAAGAAGAACCTCTTCCGATTTATGGAAGCTGAGGCGTGCTCACAAACCAAGTCGTGCGTGGATTCAGTCAACATGTTGAATAGAATGCAAAATGCGTTGGACATTGACTACATTGTCCTATCTTGGGCCGTAACGCTGTGTCGTAATGCATTACAGCCGAAACACGAAAGTATCCGTTTGGGAACCATATTTACGGAGGACGACTGTGAAGAATAGAGGTCCTGTAGTTGTTTGCAAAATGTGTTTTAAACATGTAAATGTCAAACCTGCGCCTTACTCCATGTACACGTTGAAAAGGAAATCCATGGAGGTACATAAAAGTGCATGTCCATAAACACGTGTGCATAATGCTTTGTTTGTGAACATTACTCAAGTTTACATATTAGCAGCCTGTGAAATAGTCGAACTAAATTGGTTTATAAAACGACATACCACCACCCACTGGTGATTGGGGAGCGTACATCACGCTGCTGGTTTCGTAGAATATTGTGATAGCAGTGATAAGGATGCAGAGGTAATTTTACTGTAGACTCGGACCTTGTCTTCCCTGCAAATCTCCCCGTTCAGCATTTCTTTTCTTTTTTACTGTTTCGTAATTCAAGTCTATTTTAGTATTGAGTAGAAAGAATTGCTGGTATCCAGCCGTATTTTCATTTTCGACGCCTACGTTTATTTGAAGATAACCCCAAGAACCATACAGTCTTTTGCGTTTCCTTCCAACAATTTCCGGAGAAAACTTGACGTATGTGTGTAGTAGTACTGTAGTCATGTTTAATTTAGTTAGGTAGTTGAGAAGTTATAGTTGGCTTCTGTTATCATGCCTACAAATACTTGGAATCATCGTGGAAGGTTTGTGGGTAGCATAATGCGTAACCACTTATTAGTACAAATCGGCATCCTTTCAGCAAATCAGTAAGAAGTGGACGAAGCTACGATTCGCACAAAACTCCCATTTTTATATTCATCAGCCTCGCATGCAATTCAGAGATTATGGACTTGCGTTTGCTCTCGCTGCTACAATTTTTTCTCTGGTTTCAGAGTAAAAATGAGTAAAGCATAATACGACGAAATGTAGATTGCGTTGCGTACACATTGAAAATAAGAACACGTGGTATGGGAGGTTTTTAATACACCTATTTACATTCCATATCAGCGCCATTTCCTTCGTTGCATATTGTTTATCTAAATTCCAAAACCGTTTAAGATACACTTGTTATGGTTTAGAATGGAGAACTGTTCTTAGCAAGAGGTTTAATGTTAAGTGACTTGCTCGCACGCCTGTATCGGCCTCATGTGAATTGATGATATGTCACGCTTCATTTTCACCGTCTACTAGTACCCATAAATTTGTGTCGAGTTGGAGTGTGGCTACCTCAAGCGGATATTCGTCCTGACATATCTCCAAATTTAACCACAAAACACTGGTGTTTATGCTGGTGACTCGATAAATAGAGAGACCTTTTTAATATAGTTTGAAAGTCAAAGGTAACCGTATTTATATTTATTAAACCGTGTCAACTCAAGTCAATCTCTTTTGGGCTATGCAGATGTACGCATACAGTATACACCATGCCATGCCTGCTGTAGGTACACATCAGCTAATAAGGATCGGCGGACGGGAGCATGAACCACTTTCACTGGACTCCTCACATTGTTCATGGATGTTTGGCAGACATTTACGCTTTTGTTGACTTTCACATGTTGACACTCAGCTCAGGTAAACTGTAGTGGGCGAACTGAAAATAGTTTGGTCATAAACCGTTCACGTGGATCACCCAAAGGAGAAAATGGTGAAAATATATATGCTTTGTTTAGTGGTTGTTTGTATGTGGCATGTGTGTGTTCTATTCACCTTTTTATTGTGTAACCACAGGAAAAGGAGAGTTGTTGTTACACAACTTCAGATGGGAAACTACTCTTGCTGAGGGTTCCTTTTAGTTTCTTCTAAGTGAAAGTCGCACTCTGTAATAAACACATGGCATGCAGCAACTCTGGTGTTGTAAAATACATAGTCGTGCACAAAGGCATGACCGACCTTTTCGTTGTTTGTGAAGATGAATGTGCGTGGATACATCGATATTATGGTCCCAATACAGTATGCAATATATTTTCCTCTAGTCAAGAGTATTCCTGCTACCCAACCGCTTACCCCCTGCTGACTGCTTCACTATGGTCGAATCACATATCACTCGCGAGATCGAAATACGACTGTCGGAGGGATTTTTGGGGAGACAATGCTATGATCGAGGAAAGTTTTTGATGTAAAACCCAAAAGTGCAATGTTCGCATGTGCAGACGGTTTGTATTAAAGTGGAAACAATACTATACACGATACATGCAATACATATAATGCTTCACACATTTCGGCTCACATGGCCGTGAAAATGGAAGGTGTGTGTAAAAAAGACCGAATGTGTAGCGATGTAGTAGAGAAAAGTCAATGTGCTCAGGCAACCTGTCCGGCGTATGGATACTTTAGAAAGTTGGGGAAACTCAGATGCAACCACAGCGCACTCTTCTTGAGGGTTTTGTCATTTATTTGATTTGCTTTCTTTAGAGTTCGGTGGTTATGCGGGAGATGGGGAAAGCTGGAGAAAGTTGTGTTGCTTGTGTGACTTTGGCTTTCACAGATGGCAGCTGGAGAAATGTGGAGATTGTTGCAGCTGGAATTTCTTTCTGACAAAGCGACCAGCTTTTTTCTTCTTATGCAGAATTCAATGGTCGAGGTTACCGTTTTCAATTAAGGAAACTCTTTTGATATCCATACATGTCGCTACAGTACAAACACGTAATGTACTTGAAATTCTCTTCCAGTTTACTTGTTGTTTTCAGAAATGTAATTTTAAATGAAGTTGTCGCATTAGCGGAATGCTTTCCTGAATTCCATTTTATAAATTCTTGTGGTGATTGTAGCTCCAAAGCGCTTCCTTGTTAAACGTATGTTAATTCTCTGGTTTCTTGGAACCTGTTCTTTTCTTTTGCTTTGTAAAATGTTACCTTTAACAACACAAGACTGGAAATACTTTGCTGATTTAGCAGTATGACATTTTTTGTAGTCTTATGATGAACAAGACAATGTGTGATACGTCACTTCTTTTGAAGCCGAAAAAGTCTTTTAGTCGTCATTTTTTCTTTTGTCAGGTTTTTAATGTTGAAGCTTAAGCTTCAAACCATCAAAAGCCACCACAGCAAATCAGATATTATATTACGATTTTCAATGTTTTGCCAACAGCAATGAGCCTCTCTGCAGTGGAACGGAGAGAAAGCTAGCACAAAAGGAAATGTACTTCTACTTCCCTCATTTGTTCTCTTGCACAGCAATCGTTCCATGCTACCACTAACATCATCGTCGTTATCATTCCTTTCAAAGGAAAGCACACATCTTCTGCTGTGGAGGCAGAGGAGCTTAAACCATTTAAGAATTTGAAAGGAAAAAGATGTATTTGTTAGAGGCTTAACCAGAGAAGCTCTCCTCCAAAGACAGGATGATTCCTACACTATATTATGGGAATCACAGTTGCTACATATACATATACATACTTACACTTGTAGTACATATGCAACTTCGTTAGAGTTGTGATCGTTGTCGTTCTTTACAGCACACATTACGTCAATTTGAGATGTGAGATTTAATTTATAACGACTCTCTTCCTGTCCTTTTTTCCTCCGCTCTCTCCTCTCTTAAAGATTGAAAATCTTTTTCAGTGAAAATCTGTGAGACCTTTTTCCTTTCATCTGGTTGCCCTATTAATGGCTGACTCAACCATCTTTTCTCTTTTCCCATTGCATTGAAGCACTGTAATGTGCCTAAGCTCTTGCCTGGCGTAACACATTACTACCTCCATGACTTGATTTTTTCTCGGTTTTTCCCATCGCTGCCATTGCTCCCTCCGCGCTGGCGTATCCACATTGTTCTTTCTGAACTGCAAACTAATGGGCTTCTGGTAAAAATTGTAACAGGGTGACTACTTTCTCTCGGGATGGATATTGCAGTCGTCCAAGGAGAATGGAAAAATCTGATGAGAAGTAAAGAAAGAGAAATGTGAGATTTTCAGTTTAGGTATACTATTGAAACGCATCTAAGTCTGATGCGTGGGCTGCATAAACACACCTAAAAATCTTTTCAACATCGGAAACGGTTTACAAAGAGAAAGATACCTACTATTCTATTAAGTTGAATACCTATTTTGCTTTGCAATAAGCTGGCTGTGTTGGCTACTATGCAAAAAAGACGATGAAAGGCATGGTCTCACTTTTGTAATTTCCGTTGATTAGGAAGAAACTGTAGAACACTTAGAATTCCTCTCACTGTAGTATAGATGTTCTGATTTCATTTAAATATGTAATGCCGTGAAAGAGAGTAAGTGAGTAAACAAAGTTGACAAGATCGCGGACTAAACACACTTTACGTTAAAACATTGCTTCTGTGCTAACGAGACGATTATGTTAAGCCAAAACAGTACTCAAAAGAGAATGTAAATAAAATTCTAGATGCGTTTTTTTTCTGAGAGAGAACAGTAAGCATTGGGAATGTTATTCTGGATAATGAAAATTGTTTTATGCAGTGAAATGAATGGACTGTAATCATACGCACATATCTTCGTTTTTCTCGCATGCTTTTTTTCTCTGGCACACATGAAACTATTGAGGCAGTTTGGAAATCCTTTAAATTTATAATATGCTTAATAATGGAACTGATGATCACATTGTAATTCACTTTATTGACACCGTAAAGCACTTTCGTGTCAAGAGTGATAGTCGCTTCGTATATCATCGAGAGTGGAAGCCTCTCGTATCCTCTTTCTTAACAGTTTCCTTCTCTGTGCTCCTCGCTAAAAATTATGTAACGCACCGTTCCCAACTAGTCCTTCCGCCTGTGCTTACGTATTGAGGAGTTCCGGTGAAATTTGGCCAGAGTAAGCCTGTTACTCATGCTCTTGAGAATTATTAGAAGAGCACATTATTTCTACATTGAGTGAGAGAGAGGAAGAGTGAGAGAGGGCATCAAATACCATTATAAATTCGTCAATATGTCTCTGTCAAGTGATTCACTGTGTAAGTAAATAAGCTCAAGGGTTAATGTATTGGATTTTAGGCGGGCCAAGGACTTTAAGTAAATTTTCTTCTGCAGAATTGATGCAGTTAGTTGGAGAGGACAGAAGAAAAGGGGTTTTCTATTGGCGTCTTCTCTTTTATGGAATAATGGATCAATGCCTTGAGAGGTCTCCTTCAGTGTTTTCCCTGGTCTGCATAATGGATCGTGATCGTAATATATTTGATTGTATGTGAGACTCAAGTCAAAGTGGGTAAGTAAAAACTTGGGGGAGGGAAGTCATTTGGAAGGGAGCTATAGAGCTTGAGAAAGGGAAAAATGGACGAGCTCAAGCTCAACAGTCCATATAAGTCGCTTAGAAATTGGGAAGGCATGAGTGGTAGGAGAGAGAGTGAGTGAAAAGATGCGAATTTTAATTAAATTTAAGACACCACTGAAGATGCATGCAAATGGTGAACTATCTATTGTGAAGCAATAATAATGGGTAGAGATCAATGGGATAGATATGTGAATTTAGGCACAGGCTTAAGACATAATGTATGTAGTCCCTAATGGTAAGTTTCTGCATTCCGTTGTTCTTACCAATACCTAGAGAATAGTGCTGTAACACTGGAAAAAGTAGTTTACGTGGTAAATGACTGCAAGGCTTCAAATGGGCTCTTTCTAATGAAATTGGAGCATCCATCTTTATTGAAAAGGTCACTAGGTTGAATAGCAGCGATTTTAGTGTTCTCGTGTTCTGCTACCTGTAATAATGCACAGATTTATATAGTCTTTACAAAAATTACAATCACGAGATTTCTTTTTCAGCTGCTGTCAGATTTCACGTTTCAGCGAAACTTGCCAACTCGCTCTACATTCGGCACTTCTCTTACTTCTCGTGATTTCAATACTTGAATTGAAGCTGGTAGTTATAACAGACACCGTAATGCTGATAAGCAGACTTTGGATATTTAACGAGAAGGCATGGCATTCTATTAATAAATATACATTGCGTTGCGACATTTGCTCATAAATTATTCTTAATTGCTGATTTATTCAGACTCACGAGGATGGAACAAAGAACGAGCTGGAGGTGTAACTTACACCGTGTAAGACTGCGTTCCCTCTGAACTCGTACAATTTAACATTCTTCAAGATAATAGGGACTACCTAGAGTGATGATCACATTTATTATCTTTATTACAATGGAAAAAATCTATTAAAATGACAAGACCCGTGTGCAAGAGTCGATTGCAGAGTTTTGATAAATGACGAAGCAGAGACGTAGTCTATCCTGCCGAAAATCATTCTTGAAGCAACACCAACTACATAATATGTACATGAAGTACATGGCAGCGATTAGAAAGGCATATTATATTTTGTCAAGCAAGTTATCATTTTGCAGATGAAAACATAAAAAGAAAGCAACTACGCAGCGTTTGGACGACTTTCCCATTGCATTCTCGGTTGATCACGACGATTGTCTAGGGAACACCTTTGCTACGATAAATAAATCAATCATCATTCATCAACAACCGCCAGGCATAAGGGCGGCAGAAGTGCAAGCGCGCTTTTGATAAAATGTAACATTTGAGAAAATTCACCTTGGTTGACAGAGAATTTATTTACAAATACAGTGAAGCGTATTTTGTATTTACTGAAGTGTTTACCTTGTAATGTATAAGATACGTTACAAATTCCGTATTTGCTGACCATGCTACGTAAATTCTCAAGCAAGGGTAAAGGAGTCAAGTGGAAAAGTACAACAAATAAGAATCCACTAGGTTTGGTCATAACATGAAATGTCACGACTTGCGATGTCAGGATCAATATTATTGGGCTGTCGCAAGTCACTATTTAACAGTCAATCATCAATGACTGATATGCGTTTTCGAAGTGTCAGATCTCTTTGTATTTCATAAAAACACCAGGGGCCCATGGCCGAACTCATGGAACCCATTCTACGAGTTCCAGAGATCTAGAAGGTGTTTTGTTGAAACTCTCATTTACATACGTACGTTTCGTAATTCCCAAATACTATTACAAAAGTAGATATGTATTCATTGCATTACGGACGGATGGTTAGATGGAGATGTTGAATAAGGGGGAGAGTATTCATAGTACTCATGGTTTGCAATGTATTAGTTTTCTTTTGAGGTATTGTGTTTTGTATGAGAAGCGACAGGAAAACACACGTCTTTTTATTCTATCAAGCAAACTGTTCCACGATCTTCCCCCGGTATTCTCTGTTGTTCATACGGAGTTTTTGTGATTCACAAGCTCACAAATGTGTTGAAAGTATTCAAACGCATTGAGAAGGAAGAACATGCGGTGGTAAATCGGTTTTTACTGCATCCCATCAACTTTTACGGTTCACACCAAAAAAGGAGGCCGTCGTCATTCGCTTTGTCTATCCCTCACTCGTTTTTTTTCTCGTGCACGTTTTGTACATATTCGAAAGAGGAGGAAACATGGGGTACGGAAGGAGGGAAGATAAAAGATGTATCGATGTTCGAGATTCCGTGTAGTACTCGAACAGACACCACATAATATATATGTAAAAGAAAAAGACGGACGATTGGAAAAGCATTGTAAAGTGAATAACAATATATATATTCTCGAATCCGTCTGAGAGGAAGAGCGTCTTCTCTGTATTCTCCAGGCATGCAGCAGAGCAATGCAATTCGAGAGCAGATATAATGTAGATACATACACAAAAAGAGAATCACTGCCTCTTCTGGTGATACTGACGTTACGCAATTCGAGTTTGTCCAAGTCTCCGAGTTGTGTGCTCTGGTCTGGTACCCTACGTCAGGTGGTTGTCAGTCTATATTTATACTTGCACAACACACGTACGCCAAACGGAATAGCTTTATTCGATCTATTGAAAATTCCAGTGTACGTGAGTCGTCATGTATCACTTGAGAGGAGTAAGGATACATTGTATGACGCCAACACATGAAGCCAGATAAAGCTGTGTGTATGCGATGAACGATTTGAGGATATAGTCGTATAAAGTTGATGGGACTGAAGAATTTTTATTTCCTTTTCAGCCATTTCCTTTCTGTTTCTCCAATAGATCGATTGCATACTATTGAGTGCGGAGTCTCGTTTTGTGCAACGGATTTCTCCACTTTGAGCAAACAACATGGATTGGGGAAATAGTTCCTTCTGACAAAATCGGAGATTGCTACTCCATTTCAGTCAAAGCTGAAAAGGCGTGTTGCACGTCTCAGTTTATATGACTTGGACATTGCTGTACCCCTTTGATCAAAGTGTGAAACAGAAACATACCCATATATGTGCCTCCACGCCGAAGTCGACAAGGACATGTTGAGATGTAACGGAATGACTATATTAAGTTTGGTTTATAGGGGAGTAGAAATAGTGTCACGGTAGACAACGCTAGAACCACATACGTTTACTGATGGCCACAGAAGATCAGATCGACAGGCAAGGTTTTGTGCATTTTGAATTGCGGTTGGTGTTCCAAAGATTTGAAAATTCAAACAGGTTGACGATTGCAGGTTGAATGTACTTGAATATAGAAAGAGTAAATACTTTTCTAGACTTGCATTTGCCTATTATGTGTTTTTTTCTATTTCAAGTTCTCATTTTTATAATCGAAGCTGCTTTATTGTACGCACAGTTTATTGCGTACGTTACATACTCAAATAAGCATAGCAGTGCATATGGAAAACAATCTTCACTTTTGCGTTCGAAGCCCCTTTTTTAGGTTTGTTAGATAACTCTATCACTACCATATCCGTGTGCAATTGGTACACACAGCTAGAAAAAAAAACGGTTTGGATAACTCTGTTTGTGTAGCAGTTGGTGTATATCAGTTTTTAGGTTTCCCCTCTTTTCGACAACATATTCAAGGAGTTGCGATTACGATGTTCTCTCCTGTTGGGATTTTGGTTTTCTGGAGATTTATGTGGATTTTCTATGATAAGACTACGAAAATTTTTTGATGTCTCGTATGGATTTTGTTGGGAGTTGAAACAGGGGAGAGAGGAATAAAAAAATCGTATAAAATCTTACACCTTTGTTGCATGCATGAATTTTATGTATATATAACGGAAAGGAAAATATTATCGAACTGTGATACATGTAAGAAAAGGCTTGTGTTGGTTATATATAAAATATAAGTAGTTTTGTACGAATGTGACAGGAATGAGACAAGGTGTCTAGGTTTCTTTGTCCTAAATAGTCAAAAGCAGAGGTGTGAATATAGGATTTTTACCATATGTAGATTGTGTTAGTATCCAGTTTGCATTCATGATGTATTCTAACTCTTCCGTCTTAACTTAAACGCGTGGTGTATTTCACACAGGAGCAACGAGTGGAATTGAGGAAGAAACGTTTTTTATTCTATGATAGTTGTGTGACGTTTTGTTTGACAAAATTCATGCGTTCTGACATTTAAGAAATCACAACAATCAACTAAATGAAAGACAGCATTAAAGCTTGTAAACTCTATTAGCTGACATGATTAATACAAGTGTTACATGCAAAAACAGACAACCTATCTAGTTGCTATTTCAGTACATTGATTTTGTGAAAGAATTTGAAAATGTTATTGTTAATACTATAGCGGTGATATTGAGAAGACTATCGAGACGAATAACGATTATGAGCACTCATTTTGCTTCAAATGTGTAACATTGATTGCACTTTTGTTACTAATTGCCCCGACGGGATTGAAAGCATACTTTGTTGTAGATCTGTCGAAAATTTGTGCATTTGTACCCCCACTAACATAGCAGAAAGTGCAAAATCGATGTACCATGAAACTTCAGAAGAGTAGCAACGGCTTTTATGTAACTATATAACATGTATTTCAACCAAATAGTAAATCGAGTAATGATATGTCTTGATCCATCTGATGTCCTTTAATAACTATGCAAGCACACTCAAAACATAGGTTGGAGCTAGCGTGTTCTATGACTGGATCTCTGGAACACAGGGTGTATGCATCATACGCGAAGGAAAGTGCATGTAAAGTGAATTCTTAATGGATTTGTCGATGATGATCTCTCCCGACATGACAGGAGGGAGACCTGGGAGACATGGAATAATGGAGGTGATGCATTGTATTGGATTCCTTGTGCATTACAATGTAATCCAGGATTCCAAGCCCGTGTTTTGTATGCTGCACATCGTATTTATGAATTCAGTCAATAACTCTCACGGAACGAAACTCGGGG
Organism: Alloscopus bannaensis; assembly: GCA_027743745.1. NCBI lineage: Eukaryota > Metazoa > Arthropoda > Collembola > Entomobryomorpha > Entomobryidae > Alloscopus > Alloscopus bannaensis. Next base: position 6,014 of record JAHZMW010001069.1, on the reverse strand, counting down.
ATATTAATAAAATACACAACTAGTGAAATAGCGTATGTCCGTGAACCACTAAACCTACAATATACCTATGCATTCATGTGCATTCCATAAAAGTTGGCTGTTTACTCTGGTGGCTTTTGTACTGCGAGGAGCACTACATGAACGCAACTAAATGATGATGATGATGACAGACCAAAAATTCAAAACGCTCATCCCTCTTCGCTTGTCTCGTCTCCCTCTCTTCTCCTATTTTTTCTCCATCACTGGTAATATTATTAGTAAGACATGATGCGCATTTTGATGACATGTGCACGCTTCAATTTCATTCACTTTCGGTATCACACCCTTGACCCGGCGAACCAGCACACTACCGCTCACTCAATTCGAGATGTTCAGTATTCACGGAAGTATATGGCGCGGCGGAATTCGAGGGTGAGTTCTTTCTGCGCCTTAGACATTCATAAGCTCTTACGAATTGCTGCTGTCTTTAATTTCTTTCATGGCGTAAATTTCGGGATGAAAGATAGGAAAATTGGTTTAGAAAACGTAAAAGTGCCTATGCTCAAGATGGATCAGTTCAGATACACTAAATTCACTTTGAGAGATGTATGAGCTTATTTTGATTGCCGAATGTTATGTGCTACATTTTTTAAAATGAACATTACAACAGCTATGTTTATATTCCTAACGTGTGCGTGTGCGTGTTCTCTTACGCGCATTAACTATGTACTATGAACACAGTGCGAGTCGCGAGTACATATTCTGTGTGTACAAAATGCTTCTGTATTACTCGCACAGAATATTTGTGTAGCCTTACTTGTGTGTGACACTGGCACGGTGAAAACACATCGGCAAGGCTTGAAAGGATAAATAACATAGGATCATGCATTCTACACAAAAAGGCATAATAAAACATGAATTATGGGACCATTAGCAATCGTACAATTTCCCATGACATTTCGGGTCCTCCTTGTCTTCCGAGAAATACCTCAACAAGGCCGTAAGAGTTGGGGTGTGTTGGGGTTACATTATAATGGCATCATGCATGACAGGGAATACTAGGATTGAATTAAAAGCATGGGCGGTAGGTTAGAGATACATTCTTGTGACAGATTATATGTTCTGAATGTTTGTACGTTTGCGAAGAGCATCGAGTGGTGTGAATTACAAGAATATATCAAAAGTTGGTTGATTTTTCTTTATTTTTTCAAGAAAATCTACAATATCGCTACCGCTGTCTATAAGTTGACGGAAAGACCATCAACTCTCAATGACACCGCAAGTCCTCGTTCAAGTTCATTGATACATTTGGTAAACAGGTTTCCTGCACCTGGAATATATGCGACCGTCATTTAAATGACGAGTTCTTTACTTCGGTTAATATAATAATTTCTACTTTGTTTGTAGACAGCTAACAATGTTTAACTTCCGCTTCTTCAATTGTTAATGAGGAAAAGAGTAAAGTGAAACGAAGCTTGGAAACAGCAGCATGGACGGGGGTGGACGTCATGTTTGTCGTAGTCCAACAAAAGTTTACATTGCATCCGGTTTTCCCAGTAGTCTTAAAATATATATTTAAAAATGCCAGCATATTTAATTCCCCTTTCGAATACGGATTCTTTGCATATATTGCTGTATGTATCATATTATTTGTATATCTGTCTGTACATTGCACAACATGGCATTCGCAATACGGTACGAGTATGGGCGTGGGGAAAAGGGAAAAGCCCATTAGTAGCCCGTCAGCTTGTGACAAAACTGTTAACTTTATGTGAATATTGTATCACTAATCCGTTTCCGCTTCCTCTTTCTCTCTGCTGCCAGCGACGGTATCTCTTTCACTGTTGATCTTCTTTTTTCATATTGTCGATTGTAGGACTCTCACTCCCTGGAAAAGTCGCACTCTACATGTAAAGGGTGGGTATGAGAACTAGTGTGAAGCTGCTTTCCGTTCCAAAAGAATTATACGAAAGTGAATCCGGGTATCCTTCGTAGCATGATAAAATGTGTGGTGCTACTGTACACATCTTTTTCCTTGTCCCAGCGAAAGTGGGAAGTGAAGAGAGAAAAGAGTTGCCATTATCATTATCTGCACGTGGTATTTTAATTTGTTCATATATTCTTTTGTCTCCCTGTTTCGAGAAAGTGTGGACAGAGCTAAAAAGCGGGCTAAATGCGGTGGAATGAGAAACTGCTTTGTAGCTGTACTCTGAGCTTTTTCTCTATAAAAATGAGAAATACATTAGCTGGATATTCTATTGCACCGCTTTCTTTTTTCGAGAGGGAGACAGCAGAGTCGTGGAGAAGACTACTCTGGTTTTCACAATATGCAATTTCAACAGCTCTTCCCGTTCCCCAAGTTGAAATCTTAGGATATCAGTTCGAGGACATTAAAAGGAAGACTCAAAAACTTGTGGTGATTGTGCGAGGATGAGCTTCGGCATATTATCGGTTTTGTTGGTTGTATTTCTCTGGAGAAAGTTTCAAGGAATATGCTTCCCATTAGGGAGGAAGAGCAGCTGAGGAAAATATTACACAATTAGATACTTTTTGCCTCTAAGAATGAGTCTTACTAAGGAAAGAGGAATTTGGTGTTTCGGGTTTAATATTGTTTTACTCGGGATGAAGGACGTTGCAAATATGTGTGAAAAAGTTCTTTTAATCTATAAATGGTTTGAAATAAAGTCAAGAATATGGTTTCAATGGGTTTACCGTTTTTAAAAGGAGGATGTCGGTGCTGCGTTTATTTCCAGCTTCGTTAATGGATTTTACCACGTAAACTAGAAATGAATATAGCTCCCTTGCTTAATTCTTTACGACTTACAGAAATGTACGTCGGTCTCTTATTTGACTACTTCAATGTAAACTTACATCAAATGTACTGTGAATGGGGTAAATTTAGGTTCAGCCAGCCGAGGGGAAGCTCTCATTTAAATTATACATTACAGCAGAATTGTACTGTAGACTTCAGACGTGCTTACATTCCTGTTTCTAAAAATAGGCATGTAACAATCAAATGAACCTTGGATTGTTGTCCATGACCGTCATCGGTATTAAAATGACGATATTAAAGCCCCCTGTGCACACGAGCCCGCTACAGCGCATTGCCTGTAAAATAACACTCGATTGACCATGAAATTGAGACTGGTTTTGGGGAACAGGTAGATGGGATAATAGTTCATAAATTAACAGCATATTTAAGTTTATTATATCTGTTTGTGATGTAATTCAGAACATCTTTGTAAAGTACATTCAAGTTAACTATATTCAACTATTTTGACACAGGTGCAATGCTGTGTAGCCATTTCGTACCTGGGGGTTTGTCCATTTGAAAAAGACTTTTGACTTCCTGCTGATTGATTTCTATTTGAAGTAACATTATACGGCTGTGCCATTAGCGAGGGTTCGTTACCCAGGATCGGTTTATCCTTTTGTTACATAACCACATCCTCAGACATTCTGCTAGCTTTCCGTTTAAAATAATCAAAAGAATGTTGCATCAGCAGGTAGCTGTTGAAAGAGGAAGGAAGGCATCAACGTAATTACTGTTGAATGGGCCAAAGACGCTGCGTTTGTATGAATGTAATTTGTAAACAGTTTTTGAGGTTTCTTTATTCAGCCTGCTTAGGTTAATGGATAAGGAGCTTTTGCCAAAAAAGGAATTTCATTCCTTGATTTATCATACGGGTTGTCGTATATTTCCTACTGTGATACAGATACAAAAGTGCTTAAGAGTTTGTTGAAGTCCTCTTTAGAAGAGTGAAGAAAGGAGAGCACTTGCTTAAGCAACTTTTACTGTTGGAATTAAACAGATACCTTTATACATTAAGGGCTACAGATGCGTGATGGCATTTGTGTCTGTCTGTTCACTGTTGGTCTGAAAAAGTAGTTTTTAACATTTTATGGACGTACTTCGATTTCATTCCAACATTCAGTGTATTGTTAGTGTAGTGTGCTCTCACATCGCCCCGGTTAACATGACCAGATACCACAGACTACAATTTCAGAGAATGCAAAAGTCTCTAGTTTAATTTACATTCCAATCCACACAAACGAGTGGCATTAAAATTACCAACTGTACAAATAAATCAAACTACAATTACTGGCATTCAAATTTTTAGTAACGGTGATTTTTGATAAACGAATGCTATTGTGTAAGTTATCGAAACTTTCGAATAGTCGTGTGAAAATGGCGGTTCTTCACTGTATCATTTACAAATGGTTTGTTTTTTTCTAACCGCTTGCCTCCACATGTCTTTGGATGTAGAAAAACGAAAGCTATGCTTAAGCGAGTGAGCGAAAGGGATACATTGTGCATCCCTAAATCTAGGAAACCATAATAATCCAAGGCATGAAAATTCAATGTTGCTCAAGCAAGTTGCCTTCCTTGGTTGTAATTTGTAAGTGTACAGGCACGCTGAAGCTTGTAAGTCAGCGAGTTGAAAAAGCTCGGCGAGCTTTTCAGCAATTCTTTTTCCTTTCACGGGCAATATATATGAATATGAAGGCCCATGTTGAGTTGCCCTCTTGTGTAGCGTGTGAGTCGTGTTTTTTGTTAGCATTTATGGGAATGTTTGTTCCTTTTTTACAATTTGGATACAACTAGACGCAGACGATTTACCGTCGCTGTTTTCCACGTTTTATGCTGGCTACAAATTAGAGTTTCTGTTGAAAGATTCACGAGTAAACGTTTTTAGAGAATCGGGAAAATTCAAGCTCCGGTGGAGATTTTCAAATGGAAGAAGAAGGCGTTCCAATGGCATATGCTATATGTAAAACAAGTCTGATTTTAATACGCTTTAGATGTCTCACGGTTACCACCCTGTATGAGTTTGTGAACCATATTTTAAACACCAAAAGGCAAGTGCATTCACGCATATCAGTTTCACACAATACTTTTCACCATCATCGTCGTAGTATTTTCCCGAGAATGTTGAGCTGAGGGTCTCATGCGTGTGTCAAATACATAATTCGTGAAGACATTTTTACGCAGTGGCGTTTTCACAAGGACGTGAAGAAAAATGCTGAACTTTTTCCGGTACGTACATATGTATATTGTATATGCACGTGCGGGCGCTCAAATGAAATTCTGTTGAGTACTTGACAGTAGGAGTGTTATTAGGATTTCATATTTAATTCACAGTGGAGTATGAGGAATTTCATTAACATTAGACATGCGCGACATAACAGTTTTAAATATTATGAACGAACTGTAGTTTTGTTTTGCGTATATTTATGTACATTACGTCAGTCTAAAGAAACAAATGAAACATCTTGCTAACCAATATTAAACTATAAATAACATCTACTGTCAAAGGTTGACCTTTTGTAAGAGTACATATATAAAGTTATATGTACTCTTACAAAAGTTCTAAGAGTTGCATTATCCACAGGCCCAGCCCATACCACTGTAAAATGTTGAATTTTTGGCGAATTATAATAAAATCTCTAATTAGCATCTTTTTAATTTACGTAGGTAGTAGTGTGCATTCATCGCTGAAGAATTATATGACGCGTATGTTTAAAATGACAAGCTTGTGAATTTAAAACCTGAATTAATGTTTGTATAAAATGGTCCGTTTTTCACAATTTTTTCTTCAGCCAGTTGTTCATTTACTCCTGTTTAAATATGTTATAAGTACTTAAACTCGTTTTTTTATAAATATATCAAACAGGCCTTTCTGTGATTATGATTGTTTTATAAATAAGTACTAATTTTCGTTAGTATTCGCTCGTCATAAAAAATGGGACACATCAATGTGTTTTCTCAATGTTGCTCATCCCATCTTTTACTTCTGTAGTAGCAAGAGATGAAGATTAATGCTGAGGCATACGGTTAGATTGAACCATTCAGGGTTTAGGACAGAATACAACCATCGGCATAGGGAAAGCCATGCATGGGCTTCAAATTCTTGAATGTTTGTACAAAAATACTGAGAGCTTCGCATATGTCTGTGATATGAGAATGTACACGGTTGTTTCGGTGGTTGGCAAAAATCTCTGCACCTACTAGTGAATTCCAGATTTCCGCTCAG
>JAHZMW010001068.1:0-20973 GCA_027743745.1 Alloscopus bannaensis | reverse complement strand
CGTGCTATGTATTTTTTTTATTTCACAAGCAAATTCTCAGTCAAAGTCGCATTTGAAAATGAAGCTACTCCCAACAAATAACATTTTATGAGCAAGGATGCCTACAAAGTACATTTAGGTTAAATTTGAAATTACTCTCAAATATTTAACTTTTATTATTCACGTCAACTCACTCCAGTGTCGCGTATGTTGGTTCAAGTTATTGACAGACATCAACGTGCGAACACAACAAGTTGTAATATCTTTTATGAAAAATCTGAAAATTCTTAAAACATTGTTCATCTTATACCGTTGCATTTGACAAAGAGTTGCCATTAGGGGAATAGTTACTAAATAGCAGTAATTTTTGTTTTGCCCTTTCATCGGCAATTGTCGGGCCTTTGCACTATTCCGTCATGGGATTGTGTTTTTGTGACTAATAAACATAAAAATTAGTTGCTCCTATTGCCTATCCAATGTGCACTCTTAGCTCATGTTGATGGCTTCTGTGTTCTATCTGGTTTTCGCAAGAATCCATAATCTCTTCTTTGACTTTTATGTCAAGCGTATTACTGTTTATTATTTTTGTATATTATTATCATCTCTCCTTCGCTTCTTCAGCCTCGTTGCTGGTTTGTGTTTCGTGGTTGTTTGGTCGTCGTCTTGTCCGATAAAGTGAGAGAGTTTTAGGGACAAACATCACGGAAGTCTGTCTTGTAAATGCGTTTCTTTACTTGCTTTTTGCATAATGTGTTGCACAGTAGTTGTGCATGCATATATAGGTATGCATGTAAATATATTTTATGATTAGTAACATGCATGCATCCTTCATCCTTTTCAATTTAACCTAAATCTCTCGTTTTTCGATGCTAGTTTTGTATCTCACGACTCGGCTGAACGTTACCTCCATATTCGCACCTCGCGAAAAAATGATTACTTTTTTCTTTCTCGTAATATATATTGAACAGAGAATGAATACAGAAACAGGCTGTGTAGGAGACCTGATACCACTGCCATCACATCATCATAATGGTTTTATGTATTCTTTGCCTTATTAAGCATATTACCATCACCATTAAAATAATAGTGAAGGAAGAATGGATTTATTCTTTGTATTCTACAACTACAAGGTGGATGTAGCAAGTACGGACACATATAGAATCTCATATGAAAAATGTGCAATGCATACCCATTTTACATTCACCCTGTGTCTGTACAAATGGCAAAATAGTGTAAAAAATAATGATGTAAACAAAAGGCTTTACTTAGATCTCAGTACGTTTTCTTTGCATGCATGTTTGCACTTCATTTGTTCCTTTTTCGAGACGTCGTGTGTGCGGATGATGATAACTCTGATTGCAATGATATTTTAAAACTAATTACGAACAAGTGAGGTTATAACATACAAAACAAAGAGTCTTGTGCTCAAAGTCTGCAAGTGTAATAATGATGTTATGTGCCAAAAGAGAGACAGAAAAAATTAAGATAGGTATACTTGGAAGTTGCATTTGCAGGATCAAAACTGCAGCGCACATACGCGGAAAGGATTGACCACAAAAGCATCATTCTCTCAAAGGAGGTACATGCCTCATGTATTTTTTAACACATTTTTACATTGAGAAACATACTTTCATACGCGAAGCACAAAAGCTGAAAAGTGTAAAGAAATATGGTGACATAGTGTATTAGAGAGAAGGGCAGCGAAAAAGGGAACAAGAAAAGGAATACTTTTTGTGGAGCACACAAAGTGTAGCACGAAACTCAGGTAAACATGTTGCATTACTGTAGAGTCCACACGACGAGGGATTACATAGATGGAGAGATGGATGAATGTCATGTTGTGCTTCAAAGAGTATATCTGTACGCACCGTAGAGTTGAGACTTTTTTTGAACATCTTCCTCTCTCAAGCAAACTCGCTGTATGCAAACGGTGATGTATATTCAGAGTATGAAATACTTCACAGTTTGATGTGCAAGTGGAATTGGAAGGAGAGAAGGGTTAAGGTGGATTAAAATGTTTTTGCATGATGTAACGTTGCATTATTGCGTACATAGCTTGAAGGTACGAGTTAAGGAAAGGAGCTCAACAGACAATCTCCTTTCTGTGGCTTTTTCACCATCGAGCCCAACACAAGAGGATCGGCATAAGTGAAAAGTTTTCCATTTCAGTCCCGTTACATTTTATATACCTGCTCACAACGTATATCAGGATGAACTTCAAGTATTTTTTTTACTAGTTTATTGCCCGCTTGCAGTAGGTAATACACAGCTGCTTAAAAAAGCTCATTCACTTTTGCAATATTTTCCCAGTGTACATATACGTAAATACATACTTGTTGGCGGGATAAATAGGGAGAAAGGGATGGTGACTAACAAACATTGAAAAATATTCTTGAAACGGGGACTGAAAAAAAAAACCTTTTACTTTGTGATTCACATCACCAGCAAGATATTGATATACCAAGGGCTAATGCTTAGATTCTCGTGATGCTTTTGTGAGTCATTTCACTGTGAACAAAGTAGATTGAATGACGGTGCGCTTCCCTTTTTCTCTCCTTTCGCTATTTCATTTTCTCAATACTTTGTTTTGGAAGGTTCTACTTTAATTCTAGTACAGTGATGATATGCACTGTGCCAATATCCCAAAATCATCCCATATGATGATGATAGGATAATGTAAGGATGATTATGAGAAGGCGAGCCAAAGGAAACCAGGTATGAATGTAGCACACTCACATTATTCGAAAAGTGAACAGAACGCTCGTTTTACAAGACGCTCGTTGTTTAGTGGTTTGTCTTGTGCACCCAAAAGTTCCTTTCGTTTTGAGCTAGAGAGAAGGTGGCAAAGTCAGCGAAATAAAGGAGGATGGTGCCATGCGAATNGAAATAAAGGAGGATGGTGCCATGCGAATGAGATTAGAGATGGATGGCTCACTCACTCACACTTCAGTTCAATGTTCAGAGGAAAAAATTGTTTAGAGCAAAAAGGATAGGTGTTTTTTGGTCAGTGAAAAAAAACGAACTTTAAGCTTATATGTCCTGTACATGTGTCTTGTCCTGCGAGACTGATTTTTTTTCCTTTGTTGCTTTTGGCTAATGGTGACTGTTGAGCCTTGTGGTACGGTACCATTAGTACCTTCTTGCCTTGTTGCTAGTCATCATTATCATCAGCATCCCTGCGAAAGAGGTGAGAACGTTGGATGCTTTACTTACGTTTCTGTCATGAGAAGGAGAAAAAAAGTGAGAGACATAATACTGTGCTGGTGAATGCATACATTGGTTGAAGAGGGTTCTTCGTCGAGGATTTTTAGCATCATTATTTAATCCGTTGGTTTTTAGCTGTGCGGTACCGTCCAAGAAAAGTCAACGTCATGTGCCTGTCAAGTGAACCAACTTTTTTTGTGTAAAAGACAGTCGTAAAATTGTCGTATTTCTCTTTCTCGCGTTGGAGGGTGGGAAAATAATTTTAGTCTGTTTGTCGATGGAAAAGTGAATACCTGCATGTTTTAGTGTTGATTTGGAGTAGCTGTGGAATGTTATACACATATTTGTTTCTGTGAAGAGTGAGCACTGAAAATCGAACGTGAAACGAATATGAGTGTGTGTAACACGTTCAGAGTGATATGTGTTCTCTGATGATGTTCGAGGTGAAATGGAAATTTGAGTGCAATTAACTTATATTCTCAGGGATATGAAGGGCTAATGTGGATAAAGATTAGTCTAATTATTAATTATTCAAAGTGGGAGAAAATTGGGTGCTTCAGCCAAATGTGGAGCAATGTCAGAGTTCGTTTCAGCGAAATTCAAATTAGGTATGTGACAAGTGACGACAATCATTTGTTAGTGTAAGCGTGTGTTGTCGTATTAAAGTCGGTTCCTGAGAAATATCTTAATGAGGCTTCTATCACACAACAGCTCTGTTCCTGTTCGCAGTTCATTGCGCTCATGAATTTTTCATCGTGTTTCTCTTGCCCACTCTCAACCTCAAGTGGGCTTCCTGGGAAATATCTTAAATAATGAGGCTTCTATCACACAACAGCTCTGTTCCTGTTCGCAGTTCATTGCGCTCATGAATTTTTCATCGTGTTTCTCTTGCCCACTCTCAACCTCAAGTGGGCATTGTGTCCAGGCACACAGCTGCACAGCCTGCACTGGTTCTGGTGAGAAATAGGTGGAAAACTAGAGTCACGCAAGTACAGTCTCTGTGTAGATCATTAGGAAAAATGACTTTAATGGTGGATACTCTCTCGGGCTGCACTCACACTGTGTCGTGCGCAGCATCATTTTATGCTATTTGACCTAATTATAAAAGGGTACAGTTAACTGTGAAGCCGTAAATCGACGCGGATATGACATCGACATAAACCGTAAAGGTGCCGGATGTCAGTTCGGGAAGTGTATATCATTCAAGTATCTGCATGTTGAAGGAGCTGCGTGTTAGCTGCAGTGTGGGTGGACAAAGTATATGCGCGTTATGTTGTGAAGCACTTTTTCAAACGCTCACAAGTGTAATAAGCAGTTTGGCTAGCCTCTTGACAGCGTCATCGTACCACTGTACCACTTGCGAAAACTTCAAGATTTAGATTCGCATTATTTTCCCTTACTGTATTTAGATCCCGGATGCTCCACTTTTACCCCTGAAGCATACATACTCCATAAATCCTAATATATTCCTTTTTTGCACGGTAACACCAACTCGCAAAATTATTGCATGACGAGACCAATGTTTAGCTAACTAATTGTAAGTTTTCAACTTAGTTTTTGGTGCGTTTGCAACAATGTAAGCGTGGAAGTATCAAGTATGTACCTATGTGTGCTACTGAAACAAATCACTTTTTCTCATGAATGTGAAAAAAACAAAAGACTGTCAGCTTATGAAGCGAGACGAGTAAATGAAGCGAAAAATAGTCTCAAATCAAACTGTGTTATGTGAACGTCTGCAAATGTGGAGAAGTGCATCTTGTGCTTGATAGCGTGATGGCTACATTCATGAGAAGTTTTTTTTTCTTTTATAAAATAATTGGAAAAATTGCGGTTGGCTATGGTAAATCACAGTGATTTGGGGATGGATTGCGTAGTAAGCAATGCAAATACGTCCTGTGCAAATATGTCATTTACTCACATATCGAGTATATGGGATACACGGTTGATTTGCTCTCTACAAAAAAGTTATACTAACCACTATGAAGAGTACAAACAATTCATTAGTTTTACATGGCTCATGTTCGACTTTGTTTAAACATTAAATAAAAACTTTAATGCGAAATCAAACTTAGGTCAATATATTTACACTCGTAAGACTCGTACACAGTGACCAAGACTCGTGTCCAGTGCAAAACAAATCGAATTGTATTTTTTGAGTTTGAATTTAACATTTTCTAACTCTTGGTTTTTTTGTGTCGAAAGTAAACGTATCCCACCTTGTTCTTTTTACCGTAACAAATGTTGTCTTCAATGTGTTGTACTCCGTAACAAAAGTAATGCGCGGTTCATCATCTATCAACCATTACAATTAAGCTGCTTTTTCTTTGCTCAACGCTCTCGCAATTTGAAAGAAAGACTCTCTCTCACAGTCGCTTTTTTCTACAGTTATGCAATCTTAAAGGGTTTTCTGAGGTTTTTCATCTCACCCACTCTCTTTCAGCCCGTGTGTTGCTCCTCCATAAGCAAACGTGTAGGATTTGCTGTTTGCACTCAACAAAAGAAAACGCAAGCATTAGTATTTTTGTAATTGTCATTATTTCGTCACACTCTAGAGGAATCCGTAGACTTCATTGTCGTTTGTCGGGCAAGATATTTTTTATGGTACGCACTTTCTGTTGTGTATCTCGCTACATTGCATATTTAATTTTGCATGAAATAATTATTGTGGCTATGCCTCAGTCTCTGACAGTCTTCTGTTTTCTGGGCTGTGTAATGGTTGTGGAGCTGGCGTTAATCATTTTCTTGCAGATTTGCAACGGTAATAGAGTGGAACTCAATTGTTAGAAAATATAATTCGTTTTCTTCATTAGCTCTCATGGAAAAAAATTAGTGCGTAAATCACGTTTTAAAATAGCTCAGTCTCTTCACATCATTCAGTGTGCAAAATACGTCATCAGACACACTTCATCGTGTCATCATTATGAAATGAATGAATGCAACTCACTACGCAATACTGTTTTTGTTGTCAATACGAGTTGCGTGAATCTTTAAAATATAGCGCATCAGAGATTTCTGGCATGTGGTATTCGGTTATCTGGCCCTATTCCCTTTTCCTTTGTGTGGCTCAATGCCATTGGGCTCTCTGTGGTGAGGCTTGTGGAATGTGAAATGAGTTATGGGACTGCCAAGAAAAATTCACGCAGCTATAATCGGATCTTATTACATAGGTGCAATGTTTTCCAAAAAAAGTGGTTACGATTGAGAGGAACTTTTTATTGAAATACTAGATTTTTTTGGCCAAGTGCATGACCATCGAATTTAGAACCAAAAGTTTGTATTTCGTATGTTTGATTTCTCATTACTATGAAATCAGCAAGAATGAGTCATCAAAGCCAAGTCTGTCCGGATAGTGATTTCAGACGATTTGGAGGAAAAGTTGAAAGTGGTCTTTGAAAGGAGAGACCAAAAGTACAAGACAAGCCAATTCCATTGTCCTTTGTCATTTGTGACGACATGCCATTGAATCTTGTGGTTTATTATTAGTATTTCTATGTAAAATGGGCTGAACAAGAGGGAACTTTGTGTACACATTTGCGTGATTTATTGCGGGATACTTTTTACCAACAAACGGTTGTGTTGTTTGAATTGAGCTTAGCACAATCCCACAAGACTAACATAGCATTGGTAATGATGTGCTGCATAGTAAAATCAAGAGTAACACTCATATAATACTCAGTAATAACTAGATACCTACATTGATACATGCATAAGTGACAGTCAACAAAGGGTTGTTAAATCCCATTAACACCACTACGATGACTAAATATAGATATACAAAGGGTGACAGAACAACATTTTAGTGGCTCGATTAATAGTTATACAAAGTAATAAGTAGCAAGGAGCTCTCTTTTAGTTAGTCAGCAGTCAGTACCAGTCCTCTCATCAACAACAATACGGACTACAAACTGACCTCAATATTAAACGACTGTAAAGACCCAGACCCAGAAGCAAAAACCGTGGTCTTATGCTCATAAAAAGCTGTGCATTTTTCCAAGTACACCTTGAACCTGTGGTACGGCAAGCAGAATTATTACTAATATCTGTTATATATTATAGTCTATTATTATTATCAGTTTTTATTGGGTGCATGAATAATGTTGTAATAATGGCGAAATTAAAATGGTAATACTTAAGAGGTACGCAAGCGGATAATGAACGAGCATTAATACAATACACACATTTTTTGCAAAAAAAAAATATGTGTGAGGTACGTGTGGAGGGGGAGAAGGGAGTCTCTTTAATTAATAATATTTTTTAACAGAATGTATCTCTTTTATCGCCACGTCTGAGCTATGTCTATTTTTGTTGATTTAATACCTAGTTTTATACAAATCTCTGTATGTGAAGTTTGCACACGCACATCTTTTTGGATGCAAACTCCAATAACAAGGTGAGCCCTACTTTCTTGAGTGGCGCTCACAAGGGCGCTTCTAACTCTAGGCGTATTTACTAGACGCCAAAATCGGTGAAATACAAATGAACAAAGTAAGGTAACGCAACCTGACGTATTTAGGTGTGTATGCATGCTGAATGTATGTTATGTTTATAAATTGAGACTGCAAATTTTGTTTAGAGGAACTACTTGTTACCTCTTGTATTTTATTTGTGAACCATAAATGGTCGGCTTAATCTGGATCAACGAAGTGCAGCAGCTTGTTCATTATTACTACTTCTTGTGTACGTAAATGCGAATGACGCAGATATGTAGTTTAACTTTAGCTGCACCATGTAAAGACCACCTTTGTATTGAATATTCATACCATCTTGATTAAGTAATATTTTTGGCAGCTTGGCACGGTTACACGTAATATGTAATGGCACATGGTTTGCAAAGATGTAATTTTTTGTGGCAAGACTTATTTTACTGCCAGCGTGAATTGAAATTGAAGGTATATGGGCCATGATAATAACGGTAATATGCAATGGCACATGGTTTGCAAAGATGTAATTTTTTGTGGCAAGACTTATTTTACTGCCAGCGTGAATTGAAATTGAAGGTATATGGGCCATGATAATAACGGTTTGCATGCATATGTGATTCAGATGCTTTTTTCAGCATTTTTTCTTCACGACAAAATGTTGGTGGCTAATAACAAGTAACGGTAATAAGAAGCGAAGAAAAGGTTGAACTTCACCAGTGATAATGATGTTTCCATTTATGGGCATGCAAACACATGAATAGTGTAGTGTGTGAGAGGCGTGTATTTGTGTTGGTGTTCATGAAAATTGATTTTCAACATCAGTTTTATATTTATTTTCCTAAATCGGGTATTTAATAGGAAAGGTTCGTTAGTTTGTATGTTTTTTGTATCTGTGGATTAAGTTAAGCGTGTGTGGATTTCACTACAGAAAGTGGGATTGGCTGTAGTCTGATGAGCTGATGTCGTCAGAAGACACTCTCATTATTCATGTTTATTTCCTCATAATTATTTGGTACTACCTCGATTAACGAGACGTATTGCGTGTTGGATACTATATTGACTGTAGAAAGTTTTAAGTGTTATGGTACATGTCATGACCCACACGTACTTCAAAATTTAAATGGTCTTGTTGCGTTTGTAACGTCGTGATTGACCGTATGCTCTGATATCTCATGATGCGACGAGTTTATGATGAGTGTTTGTGCTAGCTGTGAGGAAACGCGTGGTTTACGTAAAATGCGCATGAAATCGGGGAATTATGCATTGGCCTTATCACCTCGTCAATACGTGTCATACACATTTGTATGTTTTTTGGAATTCAGCAACTCAAACGTTGTCTACCTGCAATGAATGCAATTGAGACTTGCCTCTCATGTTGAATTAATCGTACCATAATCGTATTACAGTTATCCATTCTCTGTTTTGATATTGATAACAGATCCTTGATGCGCCTGATTTTTCTGGATGACACGCTGAGCAGACACCAGTTGATACTCTTATCGTTGGTGTGTCGTATGGAGAAGCACCTCGACGTGTGAGGCAGAGTCGACTACCGCTTCATCATCTTCATAATAAAAAACAACGCATGATCATTGATGAGGACATTGATATTTCCCTGTGACAAAATCGACTGACACTCCATGACCTTCGCGGCTGGAAGTGAAGTAATCAATGTTGTGAAAAGCACGGACGGAGTGAAGTAACGGAATTTGGGAAAGACTCCTGAGGATTTTAAAAACAATCATCTTTTCTGCTGTGATTTGACCAGTGAGCGCGAGTAATCGTAACAATGAAGCTATTTGAGACGACGGAGGATCAGAAAACTGTACGACTTGGTATAGTTAAGTTGGGCACGGCGGTTGGAAAGGTGATTTTTTATGCATTTGTATTTTTTCTCGAATATATTAGTAATATCTAAATGTGTGCGTGGTTATATAATAATGGGATTTTTTTTAAATTTCCAGACTAAATATGCACTAATTGACGAAGTAGACATTCCGTAAGTGAATATTTTTGTTTGTATATTTTCATTTGATATAAAAGTCATTTTAAATGTGCTTTTGTATATTCATGGATTTTTTTTTACTTTATTCAGATTAATTCACGACTATAAATTTGACGCTCGGTTAGAAATTGACCGTAACGGTGATGGGATACGGGTAAGGGCATTTTTAAAATTGATAATGTATATCTTTATTATTTTTCTATACGAGGACTGAATGAAGGAACACTTATTGATTTGGCGGGGCGTGTCTAAAATTATCGCTTTTAATTAACAGGTTTTACCTATGGGTCATCCAAAAAGTAAAGGATCAATTTCCCCCATTCCCCTGCACAATATTTTATGGTAAGATTTTACCTTTTAATTAACAGATCGTTAAATTAGCAACCTTTAATTACGGAGGATAGCTTCATTGTGTCATTGTGTGGGCAGTCTTGTGTGTGAGGTTCGCTAACTAATCAGTGTCTCGGTTTTCTAATTTAAAAAATAGGGAACATCATCACGGTGCTGTTGAAGGAGGCTATGAAGTACGACATTTGAATGGTATTACAATGGATAACCGAATGGATAATTTGACGTTGGTTCCAAAGTGGGTATCTAAGTCTGAGCAGGACAGAATTCTACAGAGCAGATCCTCTGAAAGTCATTTCTGGGACAGAAGGCGAAGAATTCCACAAAATGGAATTGAAGAAGATAATATGCTAAGTGATCACGATCTAGATGAACCTCAGAGACCCCGTGAAGACAAAAACGAAAGGAGGAAAGGCGAGAATTCTTTGTATTGGAAAGCCATAACTCAGCTACTCGCTAATGAGACTGAAGAGGTGAGTTGTACAGACGAGTGTCATGAACTCGAATTTAGTTTAATAGAATTTGCTATAATTTGATGTTTTCGTGCTTTTTCTTTAGCAACGAAATGCTGGAAGCGCCCCTTGTTCCAGAGCATACTACACAACGGAAGGTGAACTGATATCTCGTGATTCTCCGTCATTTTACTTCTTCGAGTGCCATTATGCTCCTTGTACAGGTAACGCAACACATTAACGTATTAATCAGAGTCTAGTATATCCCGCAAGAAGGATAAACAATTCAGAAAAACAATAACAAAGTCAGTGGTAATGAACTATGTCATGAAATAGTGATTCTAAAATTGCAGCAATTGAGTCGGAGCCGCGGGAGTTTGCCATGTGCGGTCGATGTCAGGTATGTGGATTTCAGAGAAGAATTTGAGTTAATTGCGTTGGCCTACACAAATTCTTAGTAAGGAGTATAAAATGTTTTTACAACTTTACAGCAAGCAAGATACTGCGGGCGTGAATGTCAACGAGACGACTGGCAAATACACCGTGACCACTGCAATGAAGTTCGACGAGGTTCCTCCTCTTGTAGGGCACTCCGAAGGAGGCGTGATGTCCCAAAGTCCGACGCTGATCGATGACGATGAGCCCATCCTTAATGTGTTGAGAAATGAGTTTTTAGTTAAGGCCAATGCCAAGCTTTGCACATGAAGCATTGGTTACATGTGATTATTCAAATTATCCCATTTGAACCAATTCAAATAGGATCTTCAATGCTGCTCTTCTTTGTTTTGTCGATAAAAACTTGTGCTCGGGACTAGTTACAAAACATTGATGAGAGAATCTATATTTCTGTTTGATTCTGCTATATATACATTTATATAACCATCAACGCAAGATCCTTTTTGGTTTATATTCATTGAAGTTACCCGTTTAGTTTAAGTTTTTATATTATACGTAGAAAACAATCCAGTAGCAAGTATAAATCTTCCAAAAAAGTGAAACAATTGTAGCTGCAATACCATTCACTTGCACCTCACACAATAACGGTAAAAACTACCTAGTTTAATACAGTAATGTTGATCAGGAAGTTGATAGCTTCCGTCTTATTGATTCATATTGTTAAACCGCCGGCGAAGATGGTTGAGTACACAGAAGTCCAAAAATTTACAGTATTCCAAGGGGAACCACACAATTAAAAATTAAATGTGATACTACTACGCATGTTTTGGCAGCTTTTCTGTGTATGTACAAAAACTAAAAAAGCACTTACCATTCGGATAGTACTGTAGATTGCGACGCTGTGCAGGAAGCAGCAGTGTAATGGATTGTTAGTAGGGTGAATACAATAATGAATTTATTTGATGAACTGGATCTCACAACTACTCCTAGTTGTAATAATACTTGCCTGTTTGTATATAATGAACTACGAACTATACATATATAATATTCCGACTAGATAGTGATTAGTAATTTTTTTTTGTAATATCAGGAGTTGCAACACTCCCAATCTCTGTTTCTGTACTTTTTCTTAATTAATTTTGTTTGCTCAAGGTTTTACTCCTTTGCGTAGGATTCCTTAAAAGCGTACGTATATGTTCATACGCCAAAATGCTTTGCGTCCTACGCCAATCTTGTAAACTCAATAATTAGAGGTAAAATTAGTGATCAAGTAGCTTTGTGTCAGTCAAAATTATCTATATTTTTGACCAAAACAGTGAAAGCATGGTAAAATCAACGCATTCAGCAAACTCGTCAACGAAATTTACCAGACAGACGCCATCGACAGTTTTTAGTGAACTGTCAAACCAAATGAATCTACAGAGTTGTGTACTTCACATTTCATAATTCTTTTTCAAATCACTTTATTCGAAAATACATGTATGACTGACGAGAGTCAACGGCATGATTTACCAAAGTCGAATAGTAACAAGCAAGCCTGCATATTATAATGCTGCCTGCGAGCCTCAGTTGTGGATCACTGTGATTGTGATTCAACCCAAATGACTAAATAGCTGCACATCGTTGTTTTTGCTATTTTGTATCAACATATTTATTTTGTAAGTTTTATGCTGTACGAATATACACATAATTGAATTAATTTTGATGTACTAAAGGCTTAATTTATACTCATTTGATACATAGGAATGAAATACATGGACTAAAAATATAATAATACCTATGCCTTGTCGCAAGGTCCTTATTGAACTTTCTTCAATCTTGTACGGATATTTATTTATCATGCATTGACGTTTTGTGCTTCAGCAGCACAGTTGCATATCATAACTGCGTCTACTGAATGATGGGATTGGGGAAATGGTAGACATAGTGAAAGTATGGATGAAGCATTTTCATCGCTTTACACTCTCCCTCGTTGCTGAATCGGTCGTTCCCAGTTTTGCTCAGAAATCACGAAGAACAACATCAAACCTAGTTGTCGCTGTTAAAGGCGGGATGTGAGTCTGGAGAAAGGAGCGAAAGTAGAAGCATGTCATCTCTTGGCACACAACTCACATTTTACGACAAGCCAAAGCTGGAGATCAATGTGAAGAAAGCAGGTGAAAGTACAAAACGGGATTTCTGAAAACAATCTTTTTTCTTTTATTATTTGGTAATTGTAGCATCCGGGTTAAAGTTAAAAACAAACTGTTGACAAAGAATCAACAAAGGAGACTTTAAATAGCGCTTTCTCTCTCATCATCCTAACACGATTATCATGAATCCACTACACTGCACTCACAGATATATATTATACATACGTATTTTGTATGCTTGCTGTAAAATGCTAACTAGTAACAACGTAACGCGTGATTAATGAGAAGCATACATATAGTAATATATATAACATTTTTTGTCTTTGTCACATTCACACTCGCCTTTATAATAAGTGTCTTGTGCTATGATTTCTATAGATTAATATCCAAAACAAGAATCTTTTCTTACAAATCTGTTTAAAGCTTAGAATACTTTTATAAACTATAAACATTCTATGCATTTATAGTATATACACCATATTATGTAATATATATATCTCGTTGCAATATTAATTTTTCTCACATCTCAATTTGCTCCTACTCATTGTTGTGTACATTACCAATGTATCTCTAGTTTATGACGCAAAAATCCTGTGTAGAGAAATAGGTGCTCAAGTCACTTTCTCTGCTTACATGTGAAATATAAGTTATTTTATATACTTCAATTCGTTTTATACTAACCAGTACATTATATAACACTATAACGTACGTGGAGGAAACTTGAGGAAATCCTTTTATAACGTAGGTGTAACATTTTTACGAGATAATGAGGACAACCGGTTAACGTATATTACTTTAAATCCATTAAAACAGCATACAGGCCACTAAGACTGAATAATTATTGTGTTTGTGTTTATTATACACACAATTAATCGCATATTACGCGTAGTTTTTAATCCTTTTCTCTTTATGATGCCTTGGGTTTGCTACAGAGTTACTTATTAGTAATGTTATCTTCTCCACGATTTAGTCCATTCTGCACACTTTGTTTGCGTGTTTTTGCACTTTGACAAGTAAGGCAATCGTTAGTTATTCTTGTAATATTATTAGAGTATTTGCATAGTGTTTGTGTGCTACAATTCTACTGTTGTCATTACGTTTTAAGGACAACACTTAATCTTCAGTTACTGTGAATTGCTAAAACAGTTGAAAGCAGCCAACACAGAATGCCTAAAGCGAGAACACAGCATTATGCTATATACTTATTAGACAGACAACTTTGTCAGTATTACGTATATATTTAACGGACTCGGTAAAGATCACAAAGAGCAACAAACGATCACGGTCAAATCTTCCATCCAGATTAAATTAACAAAACCCTTTCCTTTCTTTCTTTGGTGTCTTATATAATTCTTTCTTTTGCAGTATTTCCTTCTTCCGGCTCCGTTGTACCTTTTTTTTTAGATTTTTGGCAGAGCAGAGCATTATAATTTTGTTTGTATTGCACTAGGTTTCCCTTTCCACTGCTTTCTTCATTGTTTTAGTCGTTACTGATGTCATTGAACTTTCCACTCAAAACTTGTTCTCGCAGCACAACCACATCGTCCACGTTTTGATAGTTTCTCTTCATTCCCCGGGGAAGGGCTCGACATGAAGAAAGATTCAGATGTGTCATGTACACACACGTCCTCAAAGCTTTCTTTATGCTTTCCAAAGACACAGAGGAGCCACACAAGTCTAGAACTTTCACCGGTCGAACTTCACTGTCGCTGTCGACCTCGGCAAGGGCACATACGGCCAAGTTGATTGCATCTTCGTTCGGCGTCCAGGAAAAGTCTATCTCCTTGAAACTGTGTCGCCACTTTCTCACGATGAGCTCCAGTCCGTCGTTACTGGACTTTGTGGCATAGCACCCTGCAAGCATTTAAAAGTTTGTTAACATGCTCATTCACCTTTGAATTTGTACTGCTCAATCAAGTAAAAAAAACTCTTACCTGAGAGGTAGAGATGTTCTAAATCCCAGGCAGGGACCCTCACCAAACCTGAATCACTGATTTTCCCACTTCCCCGAACGTCCAGCAAACGGAGCTTTTTAGCATTCTTCACAATCCTTTCCAAATCTCCGTCATCCATTCCCTAAAACAAAAACGCACATTTTAGATCATTACTCAAACGGGCAGGGGGGACAGTAAGATACTCGTGAATAAAAACTCACTGAGCATTTCTTTGGATCCACTGCTATACTCAATTCTTCCAATTTTGGAAAGCCAGGCGAGGATACCTGTAATGGAGAAAACTTGTGAAATCACTGATTGACAGTCATGTAATGTTGAAATAATGCTTCCTACTTTTACAAGAATTACCTGCTCCTTAAGGGAGGTTTCACTAAGCATGATATCTGAATTTGTCAACCGAAGGATTCTAATTTTGTTACATCCCTGTTGTAAATGCTCTACATTTATTGCTATTGAGTCCCTTCTTGGTGAAGTCACGTTTGAAAGATCCAGTACCTCGAGATTCGGACAATGGTCCTGCAAATAATTACACAATGAATATAATGTCCTTCACGGAAAACCTTGGTGGGTTATATACATTTAGACACTCACCGCAAGAGCTGACACGATTTGTGAACAGTTAGCTAGGCAATTGTTTGCGAGCGACAAGTGCGCCATCCGTGATCCCATTGCTTCCGAGGCATCAATCACGGCTGCAGGTGCTACTGCAGTTTTAGTATTGTACGTTGGCTGTAACACAATGGCATTCGATTTTGTTTGCGTTATATTAAATATAAATAGGTCCATTAAAAAGTGACTTAAAATGCTCACTGAGATAGCGGAGAGATCAAGCTTCTTCAGGCATTTGCAGGTTTCCGTGATTGTTTTCAGGTGGGAGCCACTCAGCTTCTGACATGATGAAACTCCTAAGCTTTCCAGTTCTTTGCAGCACCGAACCAGAATGTCTATCGCACCATTTGTTAAGGCAGCAGACCACCCGCCTACACAATAGTTGTGTTTGAGCGAGAATTTTAAAAAAAATGCAGTGAAAGCTTTGGGAGAAAGTATGCTTACCAATGTTAAGATGCCTCGCGTGAAAGAATCGACTCTCGAGGAAGTAGGATAAATTTCGTTCCGATCTATATACATCCTTTACTCTAGAAGTAGAAAGATCAACATGCGTCCACATCTTCGGACTTGAAGCTACCTTTCGCCAAAGACGACTGACTTTTGACGCTCTGCAAAAATCACATGTAAGCAGCCATTCATTTACTTGGTCTTTAAAAATGTCTCTAAAGGGTCACTTTTTCGACTGACCTGACGAGAAAGGGGATGCATCCCTCATCGTTCACAGCGATTGTGAAAATTTGCTCGAGAACAGGTTCCGGGAGATTGTCACCCCATCCAATGGGCTCTATCCCGCTATCATCCACAATTGACTCTTTCTTCCCACTCGATCTCGCCACCTTGGCTCGTGGAGCCTCATCCTCAAAGTCGGAGAAGTCATCCAGATCATCATCATCATCCCTCCGCTTTCTCCGCCCTCGCCGCCCTTTCGGACCTCTCTTCTTATATGTTTTAGGGGACTTTTTGATTTTTAACTTTAGTCCATTCAAAGTGGAGATCTGAGATTGATACGTTACCGCTGCTGTACCCGTGGTTGGAGCTGTAGCTCCAGCAGCAGCCTTTCTTGACCTACTATTCCCACCCCCGCTCCGTCGACCACCTCCTCCTCCTCCACCCCCGCTCCCCACTGACGGCACTGGTGAGCTTCTGCTCGGGCTCGACTTGTGCATCAGGAGCTCGTCCATGGCCGACTTCATTTGTGACATTTGAGCCTGAAACTGACTAAGGAACAAATCTGTCTTTTGACGGCTTTCCTCGTTCACCCCTCCGACGCCTGCTGCGGACGACGGGGACTTCTTTGGAGAAGGCGACATCACCGGGGACTTTGCAGGAAGGGGTGAGCTTTGACTTTGTACTTTCGATGACATCATTGTCGTCGTTTTAGCTGCAGTCCCTATCATCCCTGGGGACGATCCGGACAACATCATCATTCCGGAGGATCCTGAGTCTGAGGACCCACTTGGCGATGACATATTAACAATACCAGAACTGTCCGCTGGCAGGCGCTCTGCTAAGCGGGAGGTCGTTGTTGCATTTGATTGATTCAATCCATTCATTGCTGTATTTATAAAAACAACATTTTTGAATTCCTCCATATTCCTCCATTTTTACTCCTAATTCGAGGATTCCGTATCAGTGTGCCAACTCACCCATATGAACAGGCAAAATGTATACATCATCCGAAGCCAACATGAACGACACCAGCAACAACTTTCACTTCCTCTTCACATTTTCTCCACTTTCTCTTCACAAGTTACAACGACAAGTCAATAATATTCCACTTTCACATTTGCATTTTTCCATTCAATTTTTAGTCAATAAGTCTCCATGAAAAAATCTTTCATGAGCCGCGAGGCTGATTGGTTTTGCAAAAGAGTAGTGATCATCCAGTCTCCTCTTTCCAGGCACACTTTTCGAGAGCACATGTTCCTCTCTGCATATTGTCTCATCCAATAAAATATGGAAATTGCAAAGACCTCTGCATCTCCACTCTCTTCTTTTGCACATTACAAAAACTATGCATATACGCTTCCGTCCTCCTGTCTTCACTCATCAAAAAAGGATCTCTCTTCTTGATGATGACTTTTCTCTGCAAACCACTTGTCCTCCACACATACACCCCGATTCATGTATGAGCAATGTTTTTTATGCAAACCCAATGAAAATGCCATCGGAGCGTGTTTTTTATGAGGACTTCACACACACTCTTGCTCTCTTCACAATAACTTCTCTTCCCCAATTTCAGATAACCTTCACTGATTTATAAATATAAATATTTTGTGTAAAATCGACACACACAGTCACACGCACACTCACATTTTTCTCATGGTGCAACGTTGCCAATCCAAAAGACTCCTTGGATCCTGAAGAAAGTGTGTTGCAAACGGCGAAATTTCTTCATTCACCTCATATTTACTTCAAGTATGAGAGTTTTGATGAGAGACTCAAAACATTGATCCCAATATGCCATATCTGAACGAGAGAGACACGGGAACGTCGAGAAAGGCTGTTCCTTACTACAAAATCGGGCAAATGTGTGATTTGTGTGTGTTCGTTCATTTTTCTCTCTTAAAAAAATGTAGGCTCACTTTTGCCTGCTTTTAGAGGAACACATACGTAATATACTTCCAGCCAACAGAAAAGAAGCCCTCTCTCCTTCGATATAAGTGAAGACGAAGAGAGATGGCTTATATCTGTGTAATGCTCTTTCCACTATAATCTAATGTTATATTTTCCTCTCTCCCACAAACACATTCTATATCCCACAACACATTTTACTTGATGTTTCTATACATTACGAGAAAAGTAAAGACACCAATTCTTTGGCTACCACTAAACAATTATTGTATTCCTTTCTCTCCTCTGTTATAAAGTTTAAATGTGATACGTGCTGTGGTATATGAAAGTTGTCTTTTCCTACACTGTTGTTGTATGTGTGTACGCCATATCATCATGCATCTCATCACATTAAACAAGGGCAAGATCCCCCAAAACCAGTACAAAAAAGGAATGAAAAAAACATACACATACCATCCTATTCTTTGCTTTTTAGCTATATGCTCTCTTCTCCACACACACGTTGTTCGACTTTGTGTTTGCCTTATATACTTGCTTCATGACGACGTGATATGCGGAGTTGTTGAGTGAGTGGAATAAGCATTAAACTGGTCGTCCATGTAGAAAGAGTGCACAATGTGCGAGCGAGCGAAGGCTTTCTCAGCTCACACACACAGCGATGAATGATACACTCACAAGGAGAAGTATAAAAGTGCTCCTAAAGTTTTGGATACAATATTGCACCATTTTCCAACCACAATTTTATCATCACCCATACACAAGTCTGGACTTAATTGCATGCATTTTTTTCTTACGTAATTTGGAACTTAAAATTTGGGCAGAAGCACTGCCATAGCTCATACCAACCTTATCGACAGTTCGGAACAATCGCAACGCGTCTCACACTTGTGTCTCTCACCTTGTCTGTATGTGGCAAGTATAGAAAAGCTCTCATTTTCTCATGGACTACATAATATTACTTTGAGCGTCGTGTGTGTGAGTTCGCTTCTCACGTTGCCTTTCTAAAAAAAACGTACTACGTATCAGCATCAATGCACGTACGCGATGAGCCAGATCATAACACTTTGAGAGATGAGACGAAGGCTCTCTCGCTCTCGTGTTCTCTTTCATTCATGTAATATATCCTTCGCCTGAAGGCAAGGGACTTTAACTAAATACTATGTAAACTCCACCAAGTATGTATACGATGACTGCATGTAAGATATAGGACGGCACTTTTTTTACAACCTGCATTGCCACCGCGAAAAAAATCTTACATGCAAGTCCTCCTCCACACACCACCGCCAAGAGAGATTGTAACCTAAAACAACGCTGCCACCACACGCTCTCCTCACTTTTGCCACTATCAAAACACAAACGTTAGGATAAATGCATTTTTCATGCAGCCAAGCATGCATAAGATGATGATAGTAAAAAAGAAGTTTGAAGCATACGGCACAAACACTACGGCATTGTTATTTCTTGTATTGTAAACAGTTTTTTGCCAACTTTTAGTACTACGACGCTTCTTTCGAAGAGAAGTCATTTGGTTCTCAGTTTTGAGAAAAACGCTTCCCTATTTCATTTGAAAGCGGACTCGGGTTTACAGTTGAGAAACGAAGAATTGTGGAATTTATTTTGTATGCATTGTCTCGTAACGAGAGAAATAGAAGGAATGCCATGTCTGTGCTTTTTCTATGCAATTTTTCTACTTTAATGACTTGAGGAATGAATCTATGTGGAAATTTTCAGACCAAAGCTAAAATTTCCTCTCAAAGCTATATGCATAATATATTGTATGAGAGTACTTTGCAGCTTGTCATTTCAAATGCATGGGAAGGAAATGAGAAGATTAGTTAAGAACTTTGCATGTAAATAAGCATTTATTAGTTGATGAGCTGAGATAAGTGGCGCTTCTATAATGAATTTTAGATGTTGCACTTATCTCAGAGTTGCATTCGATGTTTGTGGCATGCTAACAATTATTTGCATTTATCGGTCGAGTCCACATTGACGAAGCTCTACACGTACATATCATATCCTTGTTGCATATACTTTCGATGCAAATACAGATGCAATGTACAGCAAGTGCATACAAGGAAGTATATGGAAAGGTACACAAATTTACAGACTCAACAATCGACAAGAAATATTAGCTATCATTTGCATATTTTTGCAGCTAAATGTAGATGTTAAATAAGGACTGCGGTTGAAGGGAAACCTTCATGTCAATAATTAATGACAACATGTTAAACGATTTCAGGTAAATACAATAGAGACCCATTGAAATGGGTATTCTAATGCAATGTAATAAAAATAAAATGTAGGACACCGGCTCCTCAACAGTGAATAACCTAAGATTTAGTGCCCAAAGAATAAAAGATGACAGACAGAATGCACTATACACTCACATAAAACTTGTACAAGCCTGCTTGTATACACCTCGGAATGCCGGCTTCAGAACTAAAGACCGCATATGAAACCTCTAATTAACGATAGAAGCATTTTCTATCCTAAGCATATTATATACTGAACCTACCCTACCTACAGAATATTATATAGGTATGTGTCTTTATTCAGGTTACTACATACTTATGGAGGACATCAAATTGCTGAATTGCTGTCATCTTACCTTTGCTATATATACGGAATATACGGAATTTGTAGGAAATTGCCGGCGATGTTAGTAGTTACTTTCACCAGAAAAATATTTTGGAATATAATTTAAATACCAAGCCTACACATTCCACATTTCCACT
The DNA here is from genome assembly GCA_027743745.1 of Alloscopus bannaensis. Classification (NCBI taxonomy): domain Eukaryota; kingdom Metazoa; phylum Arthropoda; class Collembola; order Entomobryomorpha; family Entomobryidae; genus Alloscopus; species Alloscopus bannaensis. The sequence goes on along the minus strand of JAHZMW010001068.1, from coordinate 160 downwards.
TTCGTTGGATCTCAAATAATTTCTGAATCGTGAAATTACGCTTAATAATTTAAATAAGTTATTTACATAATATCTGAACACGTTGACCTTGCAAAATCACAATTCAGACTTTGTTCCGAGCCCCAGTTGGAACATGTAATGATAGTAGAGTGAAGAAATG